>CM046425.1:6491356-6621356 GCA_025506505.1 Flaveria sonorensis
AACGAGTCTAGGCCCTGACTAGAGTTGGGTTTGACCGGTTGGTGTTGACCTTGATGGTCAAACAGTTTCACCTCCTGGCCACCCAACTTGCTTCTTTTGAAACAAATGTGTTGTAAGCTCAGTCCCAAATGCCCTCTTTTTGATTCTTTGAACTACGGAAACATCAGCGAATCCTGTTTGACTCTTTGTTTACTTATCATCCCCAACCACCTAAATGCGGGCTTTCGGGTTTCTTGGTGGTGAGTCTGCACATCACGCAAAATACACATGATCTAGATGTCAAAACATCATAAGATATAAACACAAAGTCAACACAAGTCAACAAGACTAGTATGAACTATGAAATTGTGATTAACCTTCTCTATGAAGTTCATTGAAGACAAGACATTAGCATATCATATAGCCGTCTGACTTTAGCTGCAACAATAATCCAAAACACAGTCAGCTATACTGCCACAATTATTATTGAAATCAATAAATTGAAAAACTGTTGAGAAGTTTTTACTTCTTGTCAATGATGGATTCTGAGCATCTCCAAGCAAGATTTTCGCAGCATCATCACGAGAAAGCATATCCGACTAACAAAAATTATGCAAAATTCACTCAATTTTGTATCATAAAAGTTAAAGAAAGCAATAAAAACCAAGATTTCACTCACATTGGTGCAAAGAAAAAGCTTGATGAAATTCTTGGTAAGAAGCCCAAAGATTTCTCCTTTCTATTTTCTGTTCAATATGATAAAGATCATTTAAAAATAAATAATAATGTTGCAATTTGGTTTAAAGTATACAGTACCTGATTTAAAACACCCCTTGAGTTTTATGCAATGGATCAATATCTACTTTATCATGTAAGGAAACACTATGGTTGGAGATTCTTTCATCTTCTTCATCATCAGAAACCTAACATTAACAAAATAAAACCCTATTTTCAATTTTCTGATTCTTCTTTAAACCAAAACCATGGAAAGAACAATCACCAAATTGTAGATCTGTAGTGAAACTACCTTTCCAGATTTACATCAATCTGTCATCATTGTCCTGAAACCTTCTTCCTGTTACACCATCAGGCAAATCAATGATCAAATGAATCCAAACATACACAATATCTACTAAAATTGTACCAAATTATGCAAATGAAACAGTAATAATCACCTTCAGCTGCTGTAAAGCTTTCGGAATCGATCCCAAACCCCTCCATGATACGTGTTTTTTCGCCTTTCTTACAAGCACCTACTTAACCAAAAACCACACAACATATCAAGATCCAATCTGATAACTCCCTAAATCGGCAACAAAACTAAAAAACATAAATAAGATCAAAATCTCACCCCAACACTTTCCACACATTGACAATATCGTAAATCCGTCGTCTCTCAACACCTAAAATCCAAACATTAACATCAATCAACAGATCTTCAAAACCGACACACAATCCAACAAAGTAATAAAAAAATTACATTTTTTTTCCAAATTACCTAATCTTGATGCTGCTTCATCCAACCCAACAGTTTCAATTCCCTCCCGATTGTACAAGCTCAAGAAACTGCACAATACCAACCTCACATGATCACTCAATCGATCCATAAACAATTAAAAGCACACTACACAATTCAAGACAACCAACGATCAAACGTATGCATTACTTGGAGCATAAGAGACCAAGAGACTTCTGCTTCCGACAATAAGTGGTGGATCCGGAGCTGAAGGTGAAGGCGATTGTAGCGACATGTTACACACAGTATGGTGATTCAGTGTGTGTGTTGTAAAGAGATGTAATCATGTGAGGTGATTGACAATGTTTGGGGTTTAAAGGATGATGTTTTGGGGGGATTTGATGGTGTTTTTTTATGGTTTTGAAAATATTGAAATTTTTGAGAAAAAGTAATGGTGGGCTTGTTTTTCAGGTTGCAGGCGGGAAATTTTTTGATTTCGGTTGTTTTTTTTTTGTGGTGACGTTTTGCCCCTGGGTCACGTGGGAGGTCGATCGTGTCCACGTGTTGTTTGCGATTTGTTTTTTGTTTTTTGGTTTTTATATTAAACAGCAAAATTTGTCTAGGTGTTTATTACATCTCCCTACTACCAAATTTAAACATCGAATTGAAGGTTTTTATTAATGGCGGAGCTTAGAGTAGTTTATACAATCAAGATTTTTTTTAAAAAAACATACATCTTAGAGTGACATTAATTTATAGCGAATACTTTAAGGGCCAAAAAAACAACTTGAAAATAAAACTAAAAATTCCTCATCCCGTGATGGTGGCGTCAAAGGAAGAGTCATTTGCGAACTTATTCCGGCTCTCTTATGGTTCATTATAAAATACGAGTAAATTATCATTTCGTTACTGAGTTTGGTTCATTTTTTCGTTTTCATTCAAAACAAATTCTTTTCTCCTGTGCGTCCATGACATTTAAAAAACCTGTAATTTCATACAATTTTGTTAAGCTCGATTATTTACATGTTAAATAGTCATCACGTGCACCTCGTGTGATGGGCATTTATGTATTTTTACACCTCACCCGAAAAAAAAAACTAAATACATTATTCAATTGCCCCGCATATTCAAACATTATTCGATTGTTTTTAACATTCAAAGTTGATGTCCACTTAATGGATACAACAAACGGCGTTAACGAAAGTGAATGAAATGACAAGTTTTTAAAATATCAGGGACATAGAGGAAAAATAAAGGTTTTGGTTGAAAACGACAAAAGACACCAAACCTTAGAGACGAAAATAGCAATTAACTCTAAACATAATAATAGAAGGTTTTTATAAACGCCTTTGAAATAAATTATGATAATTTGGATATCTAGTTTATCAAGCTAGATTTACTTTAAACTAAAAGTTTACAAAGTTGATGAATTAATTATGTAAGATATGTAGGGGTAGCAATTTAAAACACAAACAAGAATATGGTCGTGTTTATGTTAAGAAATCTAACATGTTGGGAAACCAGTCATGTTCGGTTGACCCATTAGTTAAACATATTATGTTTGGGTTGATCTATTTTTCGTGTTTAGTTAGACATGTCAACTAGCCAATTTGATTGTAAGGGGCTGTTTGATATCATCTTATCCGGTCCATTAGAGCTGATTGCTGACCGGATTATGGTTAGGTTGTTTGATTTTCTTTCCTTACATTCTGACCAAGTCCCGTGCTTCTGACCCACCCTTTCCCTTGCTTCTGACGAGTCCGGATTCTTAATGCTTATGACCGAGTCATTCCATACAAAAGTTTCAAAAGGGCCTAAGTTGTTGCTAAATTTCTGCCCATAATCAACAAAAGCATGGATAAGCGAGAGACCATGATCACATGCACAATTGAACCTTGTAATCATGCCACGATCCCATTTATTTTGTCTTGATTCTCATATTAGAAACGGTATGATCACAAGGTGTAAAATCACTTGGTACCATTCACAACACCTTGATTTTATGAGCGGAAGGTGGATCAGATGGTTCACCACTCGATGTATGGTTCGACCATACTATTTATGACCAATTGCACACTCACTTTCCTATTGGGTAGTTATACATTGATGTGTGTACAGTATATATATAATTTTGATATGAAAATTTCATACAATTTTTTAATTTTTACAGAAACGATTATCACATTTAGACTAACTACACACAATAGGCAAGCTCATCTATCGTATAGTAGTATAGCTTGTGGTAAGAACCGAGTATCGATCGGTGGATACAATGGCTACTAATAGTATCATCGTCGCTGTTTAACCGATCATTGAGTTTGGATTTGTGAATATTATAATTAACCAAAACGATTAGCAAATTAAACTAATAAATTAAGGAAGTAAAGACGGAGATACACAGTCAATTTAAGTTACCATTTGGACTTTGATTCCACTTAGCATAGAATTAACACTAACACAAACTCGAGGTGAGACCATTTTTTACACATGATACATGGAAGTAGCCTAAATCTCCGTCAAGAATATCCAGACATATAACCATTTGGAAAGCTAGAACGATAAACACATAATAGCCACCTAAAGTTATGCCATGAAAAACTAATGATATATTATGTCAATGATGATTAGACTCCATTAGGGTTACCTAATTCCATAAATTTTTGGAAAGTTAAAAAGATAAGCACATGACAACCACCTCAGCTTCGTAAAATAAAAAAAACTATAACTATCCCTTCAACTCATGAACATCAAACCATGATTACAAATCATTCATAACCAATGTGATACGAATCCAGGAGAGAAGTTGGCCCAAATGGGTCAGGCAGACCCATTGTTGATGGTGAGGGAATTCGGATGGGGGAAACTAATGGAGGGAAAAATTACAAATTGTGGAGGTGTGGGGAAGTGACCACGATTCCAGGAGGTGAGAAGACCAATTCTTAACTGTTTAGTGTAGTTTAAGTATTAGATTTCAGGGAATGTTTTAGATGTCTATGTGTCTATGTTTTTGTTCTGGTATTAGAGTTTCTTTGTAATCGGAGACCTGCCCTTCTCAAAGTGGGCTGTAACTTTGCTTATAAATCTATAGCCGACTTCTGGGTTCTATCATTTGGTTTCATTGCTGGGAAACCATCAACATGGCCCATAGACCTGTAGCAACCCAGAAGGATCTTGTTACCCTTGATGCGATTGCAGCCCAACTAGCGATTATAGCTCTAGATTGGAGTCCATGGAATCTCTGCAAGCTGATGTTACAGCCCTCAAAACCTGACGACTGTTTAGAGACAAAGGGAGTGCCGTTCTTGCAAATTGAGGATGGAGAGACTTCCTGGACAACATCCGCTCTTACCGCCCCCACAACAATGGTCTTCCCTGTTTTCAGCGATGGTGATCCACGAGGGTGGATACTTAAAGAAAATAAGTATTTTCGCTATTATAACATCCCGGATAGTAAGGGTAAGATGGGTGCGAATCCACAGGGATCACAGGGAAGTGCTAGTAACTATTAATCTAAAATATTAACATTGAAAAGTAAATTGCTTGATTAATTGAATTGAGAAACAATCAAATTAACAAAAAAAAGTTAGGTTTTTAATATCTTGGAGAAAAAGCATCCACATTTCAGGATTCAGGTCTGGCAAAATTATAATTTTTCTTCAGTGAAACCTAGTGAGAAGTATTAATGGTGACTTACACATAATAAGATATAAGTGATAATTATAAATTAAAGCTTAAAGGACTTCATTGACACAATCACCAATTTGAATTATGTAGCCCTAATTTCTTAATCAATCATACATGATTAAAGAAAATCAAAGTTATAGAGAATCAAAGTTAGGTTTAAACATAATCAAATCATTTAAATAATCAATTATGAATGAATCCACAAGAACTTATAAGGTTCAAGATCCAATCTCAAATATAGGTTACAAACTAAGAAAAATAAAACTGCACAAACCCGTCCCCCGAAGTGAATCACAAACGAATTAGGCTTGCCTCATCATTGATTCTTCAACACAATTTAATTGATTATGTAGATTTTGATGATCTTGATGTTGGAAGGGCTTTGGAATGTTGAAAGATGCTTGCTTCGTCCAAGATTGCAGTGTAAGAGGTTAAATTTTTGTATTAGGTTTTTTTCCCCTTTAAAACCCCTCAAATTAGGTCAAATTCTAACAAAACACGGACCCCCGCGTCAGTGGCGCCTATGGAGGTGTCGGTAGCGCCACCCCCTGTACAACCTTGATTTTCATGTGTAACTTTTCGAGACGTTTCTGTGGACAGGTCGTGGGTCCCGTAACTCCTTTCCTAGCTCAAGTTATCTCCGTTTTAAGGTTTCGTTGTCATGCAACTTCGTTTTAACATATCTTCACTTCTCGAGCTTCAATTCTCGCCCCATTTCTTCCAACTTCTTCGTGTACTTCATGTTTAACCTACAAACACAATAAAGTTCTAAAAGTAACTCTATTTCTCGTAAATTGACACGTAAAACATGAAAATAAAGATTTTAAATATTGAACTTTTACCACCCGATCACTAAGGTTTGAAAGGAAATAAAAGTTATGTTGGAAATGAGATGTAGTAAGGTTATAAGCCGTTTTCTGCCCCAATATGGCCATATCTGAAGCGATATGATCATATTCAGCTTCAAAAATGAATTATTTAGAGTTTGACAGCTTATATGAGTATATTCAACTTCAATATGGTTATATCAAAAAATATTTTCCTCTTAAACTTCTTCAAATTTGGGTTTGCTTCACAAAAATCACCAAGATTCATCCGATAACTAAAAATTTCAAATAAAACACAATAAGTGTCTAAATTATGAATTTATAACAAAAAATGACTTAAAATGCAAAGAAACATATATTATAAACATTTATAATTATTACATATCATACATCTATCTCTATGATATTTGAGAATAAAATGTGCATATTCAAAACCATTCTGACTCCATAGAGGATACATGGAAAATCAGGGAAAACACACATTTCTTGTGTTTGCACATCTCTATCAATTTTCATTGTACTCACTCCACTACAATAGCATAAATATTAATTTGTTCTTCGCTTCTTAATTCTTATAAGTTCAACATAAGCAATGGACATCATACATACATCTCACTTCATCTGTAAATATAATATGAAGGTAATTGTTCATGCATCTACTCCCTCATTAGCCCTACTGATGTATCTCACACAGACACTCATACTTTTATTTAATTCTAATTATTGATTCTCACGTTGTAGAGTGATCACGAGAATAACCCCTTCCTGTGGCTAGCTCATGGTTGTTGATTATTTGTATATTTGATCATGTTGCTGGTGGATTTGAGGCTCACGGATCGTATCCTATAAAGGCGTACTCGTCATATACTCGTGGTGGGAATTCATGTTTAAGCATGCTAAGAAAACAAATAAATCATAGTGGAAAGAGTTGAAAACGAGACGTCCAGATTGTGTTGGTTTTGCGAATCATTATCAACAAATCTGTACTCATAATAAATAATTAAAAAAAACTATGAAACAAGTGTTATCATTCTATTACCTAGAGAGTTTATTTTCCCTTCTCTCTATCAAATAGAAAAATAACAATTTACATCCATTTTGATTTCTTATTAAACTAGAGAAATCACAAAACAAAAACAAAAAAATTACTACTATGAAATATTTAATTTATCAATTTCATATACTATTATAGAGTTTTTATTGTTGTCACTATTAAAAATATAAGTTTTACTACTTTATTGTGTATTGTTCTGATTAACCGTTTATTAAAGTGTTTGCGTGTTTATAATTTTTAAAACACTTAAAACATAGAGTAAATTACATGGATTCTCTTTTATAAATATATAGAATTGTATGGCGTGTCCTTATACTTCATAAATACATATGACGTCCTTTTTTAAAAAAATCTACAAATTTTCTATCATTTCCAATAACCGGTGTTACATTTTCAGTTAGTTGTGTGTTAAATGACCAAATTACTCTTACTAGTAAAATACAAATTGTAACGAAAACTAAACATACGACCATTACGTAATTATCTTAAATGAATGATGTTCATGTAAATTCAAAAATGAAATATTAAAAAAACCCTCAACCATAGGATATTTATCTTTCAACACACATACATACACACTCTCGCTTTCTCTCCACACTTCCACAGCCATAACACGCCGCCCCGCCGCTAGACCACCATTGAAAACCAGCTCCCTCGCAGTCTCAACTAACTTTGGCCACACCATGTAATACATCACGTCATGTAATATAAAAAGAACATAAAATACAAATATTAAATAATAAATATGTCACCTCAATAATTTCAGAACATTTAACGACACGTAAGGGTCAATACGGGCCATTGAATATGAAGGTAATGGCTCGTGAGGCATTTTTACCGCCCTAATTTAACAGCGCGTTACATACCTAACAGGTCGTGGTGGACAAAACAGACTGAATTACTTTTTGCAGGGCCTTACGGCCTGTATTGACCTTTACGGGCCTTGAAGAAAAGTCAAAGGGCGTCCCTTTAACACCTGCAGGGTTTTCGCATATCCGAGCCTTTAAAATTTAGGTAACAACTTTTAATACTTGTGTGTAGTTATATACACTTTAAGTACATAAAACATGGTAAGTGCAATATAAAGGTAAGCTTATAATGCTACAATACCTAAAAAAAATTGTTTAATTTTTAGTCCATTCAATTATTTTAAGATTTAGATGTAGTAAATTGGCGCATTCATATTTTTAAACGGTTTAAAACTTTTAAGTGTTTAGATGCTAGTAAAAGCGTATGGTTACCGAACCATCTTAATATGAATGATTTTAAAAATGAAAATTAGTTCTATATTTTAACAATTAATAATTTATATCTTAAAAATATTTAATATTTTTTAAACCGTTTATTGTTTAAAATTATTTTCAGTTTAATTATATATATTTTACATTATTTTAAAAATTTAGGTTTAGTTTATACTATCTGAAATCAAGTTTTTATATTTTAAGTTTTTATATCACGCATTTATATCGATATAGACGCCATGGTGAATGTTTTTTATGGTTCTTGAAAGAAAAAACGCAATGTCCAGAACAACTTCAATCCCTTGATCGTAGGTCCCCTCGGGTGGTGAGGAAACGACGGTCGGCCACCGCCTCCACCTCCACCGCCACCGGCACCGCCAGTCACACTCTTATTTGTCCAGACCAACTCCAATCCGCTGATCGTAGGTCCACTTAGATGACCGCCATCAAGGGAAGATGACACACTGAAGACGAGGATACGACGGCTGGCCACCACCACCACCACCATCAGTTACTTTATTCTTCTATCTAAAAGATTCATTTTTTTATGCATGTATACAGAAGGAGGGTATGGAGGACCAAAATGTACCCATAAAATATATGATCAAAATACAAATAACAAAAACCCAACTATTCATTTAATTTGTTTTTAAACTATATATATAATATATAATTATTATCTTAATTTAATATTAAATTATTTAAAATGTGTAATACATAAGTTTTTATCTTAGTAATATATAAACTTATATAGTGATAGATGTGTTGAAATTGATTGATTTTTATACTAATTCAATTAACAACATGAATTTTTTAGTATTTAATTTCAAGTGTTAGAAGATAATTAAAGTTGTTTATATTATATGCATTTGGAGTGTAGCTAAGGCTACATAGGCTGGTCACAAGCTAGAACATCAAACCCTTAGGCATGATGAGGGACGTGGTGGTTTGACCGTGAGCATGGTCATGAGCGCTTTTCTTTTATTTATTTTTTCATTGGTGATATACCAATCTGATACGTTCCAGCCCAATTACAATGATCAGCTCATCGATCCAGGCCCAGCACCACATGCATCTAGCGGCCCAAGAGGCAAGTGGCCATTCTCAAACGGCTACTAGAATAAGTCAACAAGTCAAGCAGTATTTCCTTTTCTTTAGCATCAAGTAGCATTTAGTCCATGATTCCCATGTTCCTCTTTTATTCCTATTTGCATGCATTTCATGTTCCATGTTTACCTTGGTAGAACAGGTGCATTGTCTATTTAAGTGTCTTTGGTTTTTAATAAAAGTGATTAGAAATTGTCCCAACTAGTTCTGTCTTCTCTTGTGTTCTTGGAGTTTGATCCGCTTAAGGATTACCACTATCAATTTGTGCTTTCGTTCCCGAATCACCTCCCCACTATGCCGCCTCGCAGAGATCAAACGGGTGAAGAAATCCCACCTACAATCTCTGATCAGTTATCACAACTAATCACAGCCCTACGTCCGCTTCGTCCAATACCAATGCCCTGTTGAAGTCCAATATCAAAGCATCAAGTGCAGCTCAAGTTCTCATGGTTGAAGACTCGCATGTTTGCATGCATGAGAGTACTAATTAATAGTTTTATTTATGGTCATGTTATGTAATGTTTTTAGTTTCTGTATGTTTTCTTTATTTAATTAAAGTAGGGTGGTTGCTTCACTATGTGTTAGTGGATAGTGGTAGTGGGTAGTTTTCTAATTCTAGTATGTAAACATCAATGATTTCAGTTTTCATGATTATCAAATGCAGAAGAACAAGCCACACTTGGCAAGTTCAGTGTGTGTGTAATTTGTGTGTGTGTGAGCATCATTGAAAGCTGCTGTGTTCTCTGTACCAAACTCATCAATTGGTATCAGAGCCAGGTTAATCCACTAGTTCTCCATGGCTGACCTTCAACTTATCGGCGGTGTGAAGAAATTGAACAACACAACTACGATGCTTGGTCAACTGCCTCACGTCATATCTGCAAGGCCAAGACCTCTGGAAGTGGTGAACGGTTCAGAAACCACACCGCCAGTACGAGAAGATGCCAACGGATTGTTAAGGAAGTGGAAAGTGAAGGCTGGGAAGGCTTTGTTTGTGTTGAAAACTACTGTCGATGATGACCTTTTGAAGCACATTAGAGATGCAAAGTCTCCAAAAGAAGCGTGGGACACACTATCGACTCTGTTTTCAAAGAAGAATGACACAAAGCTTCAATTATTAGAGAACGAATTGCTCTCCGTATCACAACGGGATTTAACGATCCCACAGTACTTCCATAAAGTTAAGACTTTATGCAGAGAAATCGGGGAGCTTGACCAGCAGGCACGTATCGATGACTCACGAATGAAGAGGATAATCATACATGGGCTAAAACCAGAATTCCATAGTTTCGTTACCGCTGTTCAAGGGTGGCCTCAATCAACCGACCTTGGGTGAATTTGAAAATTTGCTTGCGGGTCAAGAAGCGCTAGCCAAGCAATTGAACGGTATGTCCGTTAATTCGTCATCCAAGTTGAGTCTGAGGCATTGTATGTTGACAAACCAAAGGAAGGAGTCGGTACAAGAGTTCAAACCGAGGCCCAACCCGGTTCAACAAAGGAGATACGCAGTCGAAGAAAAGTCATGAAACAGAAAGGAAGAAAGTAGCAGTGATCGTAAGCCTAAAGGTCCAGGTAAACGCTTCCCTTATAAGTGTTATCAGTGTGGTCGTAGAGGTCACCTGGCCAGAGATTGTCGATCGAAGCAACTGGAACAGGTAATTCAGCCGTTGTGCAAACAGAAGAGACTTGGGATGTGGAAGCCTTGATTGCACAAACAGAAGAGATCACCACAGCTTTCACAACAAGCACACCCGATAAGCCGTCCAACCGACTTGAAGAGTGGATTGTTGATTCTGGTTGTTCGAATCACCTTACCAGGGACAAGGAGAAGTTAACAATCCAATTAAGTATGAGGGCAGCCGAGTAGTTGTCATTGCTGACAATACACGACATACGATAGCACATATCAGAGATGTTGTTTTCCCTCTGAAGATCGAAGGCATAAACTGAAGCTGTCAGATGTGTATCATGTGCCTGGAGTTAAGAAAAACCTCCTGTCCGTGCCTCAGTTAACTGCAGATAACAACTACGTACTCTTGGTCCAAATGATGTGAAGGTGTATAAAGATTTCAAGACTTCATCTACTCCCATTCTCAAAGGGCATAAACAGATACTGTTTATGTGTTGTCTGCTGAAGGCGCCTACGTGGAAAAGACAAAAGGGACCCATAATGCCGACCTGTGGCATCATCGACTGGGGCATGTTGGATACGACAAGTTAAGTTTGATGATGGAGAAGGAGCTAGTTGCCGGATTGCCAAAACTCGAAGTAAACAAAAGTCTTGTATGTGCCGGGTGCCAATATGGCAAGGCACACCAACAGCCATTCCTTAAATCTGATTACCGAGCAAAAACTCCTCTGGCCTTGGTACATTCTGATGTGTTTGGTCCGTCTAAACACGCTTCAATGAAAGGTATGTATTACATGGTAACCTTCATAGATACTATTCCAGGTACTGTTGGTTTACTTCATGAAAGAAAAAGGTGAGGTACTAAGCAAGTTCAAAGAGTTTGAGGCAGAAGCTGAACGAGAAACGGGTCATAATGTTGGCTGTTTGAGATCTGATAATGGTGGGGAGTATATGTCGGTTGAATTTGGATCATATTTGAAGCAAAGGCGCATCAAAAGACAACTTACATGCCCGAACACACCTCAACAAAACGGTGTGTCCGAGCGTAAGAACCGACACTTAGCAGAGGTCACGAGATGCTTAATTCATGACAAAACCTACCGGGACGTTTTTGGGCAGAAGGAATGCGAACCGCAAACTACATCATTAACCGAACCCCATCACAAAGCTTACAGTACACCTCCATTTGAAAGGGTATACCAAACTAAACCTACAGTTCACTACTTTTGAGTTTTTGGTAGTGTATGCTATGTGTTTGTGCCTAACCACTTGCGCCTAAACTAGAGAAAAAGGCAATTCGGTGTGTGTTTGTAGGCTATGAACCGGAGAGAAAAGGCTGGAGGTGTTATAATCCGAACACTGGTAAAATCCATGTCTCTAGAAACGTTGTATTCGATGAGACATCTTCATGGTGGGGGCCCGATAACAAAGTCATGGAGACTCCCGACAACTGGTCGAGGATTTAGAAACATCTCAAGTCAAGTGGTTAAAGATGGAAGAAAAAATGGCATGGTAAAACTTGAAGAAGAATCTGGTGGACAAGAGCAAATTGAACCACCAAGATCTGAACCGGAATCCAGTTTGAGGAGGTCACAGTGGGAAAAGCGGCCTAATCCAAAGTATGCACATGTGGCAATAGTTGAAGAAAGTCTTCGAGAACCAGAAAGTTATCAAGAAGCTAGTCAAAGGAAGAATGGGTGAGGGCGATGAAAGTTGAGATGGATGCTCTTATTCGAAACCAAACATGGGAGCTAGTTCCAAAGCCACATAATGTTAACCCTATCTCTTGCAAGTGGGTCTACAAAGTGAAGCAAGAGCGGATGGAACGGTTGAAAGATTCAAAGCCCGTTTAGTAGCCCGTGGCTTTTCTCAACACTACGGGTTAGATTATGAAGTACGTTTAGCCCGGTAGCCAAGATTACAACCATACGGGTGCTACTAGCCTTAGCTGCTAACAAGAGGTGGAAATTATGGCAAATGGATGTTAATAACGCGTTCCTGTACGGTGAACTTGATCACATCATTCACATGGACCAACCGATGGTTTTGAAAGCCAAGAGCATCCGAAGTATGTATGTAAACTGAAGAAAGCCATCTACGGATTGAAACAATCACCAAGGGCTTGGTTTGGTAAAATTGCAGAATTTTGGAGCAAATGGTTACCAACTCACTTCTGCAGATGCAAGCTTGTTTGTTAAGAAGCTTGGAGAAGCAGTGGTGTGCATTCTTGTGTATGTAGATGACTTAATAATTACAGGTGATGTAGAAGAGGAGGTCGAATTATTAAAGTCTAATCTATGTACCCGCTTCAAGATGAAGGACCTTGGGAGGCTCCAACATTTTCTTGGCTTGGAACTATATTACTGTGATGATAAAGTAGTACTTCACCAAACCAAGTATTCTAATGATTTTCTGCACAGGTTTGGTATGATGACATGTAAGCCGGCTACTGTACCAATGGACCGGTGTGCGAGATTGTATGCTACTGAAGGCCGGAAGTTAGATGATCCAACAAATTATCGAAAGATGGTAGGGAGCTTGATTTATCTCACGTTGACTAGGCCCGACATTGCATTTGTTGTTGGGGTCCTTAGTCGGTTTATGCAGGATCCACGAGTGCCCCATTTCACAGCCATGAAAGGAGTTTTGAAGTATATTAAAGCCACAACAGGAAAGGGAATCCAGTTCAAGAGGGAGCCTGAACCAAAGTTGGTTGGTTACTGCGATGCCGATTATGCTGGAGATTTGAACGAAAGGAAGTCAACAACTGGTTATGTTTTTCTATACGGGTCAAGCCCTGTATCATGGTGTAGTAACGTCAACCCACCGTATCTCTATCCACAACCGAAGCGAGTACCGGGCCGCTGCTATGGCTGCCCAAGAATGTGTGTGGTTGGTCCAGTTGCTCAAGAATTTGAACCAAAATGTGAACTATCCTATCCGGCTAATGTGTGACAACATCTCTGCAATTAAGTTGGCTCAAAATCCCGTGTTTCACGCTAGAACGAAACACATTGAAGTTCATTATCACTTCATTAGAGAAAAGGTTCTAAAGGGTGAAATTGACATGGAGGCTGTGAATACAGAAGATCAAGTGGCGGATGCTTTTACAAAATGTTTGATAGGTCCAAAACTACTGAAGCACTGTGAAAGCATGGGGATGTTTTTTTTGATATTGAGAGGGAGTGTTGAAGTCCAATATCAAAGCATCAAGTGCAGCTCAAGTTCTCATGGTTGAAGACTCGCATGTTTGCATGCATGAGAGTACTAATTAATAGTTTTATTTATGGTCATGTTATGTAATGTTTTTAGTTTCTGCATATTTTCTTTATTTAATTAAGTAGTGGGTGGTTGCTCCACTATGTGTTAGTGGATAGTGGTAGTGGGTAGTTTTCTAATTTCTAATATGTAAACATCAATGATTTCAGTTTTCATGATTATCGAATGCAGAAGAACAAGCCACACTTGGCAAGTTCATGTGTGTGTGAGCATCATTGAAAGCTGCTGTGTTCTCTGTACCAAACTCATCATGCCCACTTACAGCCTTAATCGAAACTACCACTAACCTCGCCCAGAATATTGCCAAACATCAGAGCAGATTTCCCCAGATTCCTTCAAATCCGGCTCTCCAAAGTCTAATGACGATACCAGTTCGTCTTCCATCAATCGCCGCTCAAACCCCAAAACACCAAAAATCAACCTACCTCTTTTTGATGGCTCTAACCCACTCGGGTGGATTTTTCAAGCCGAGAACTACTTCACTTATTACTGTATCCCACCAGAGGAGCGAGTGGAATTGACTGTCTTCCACTTCATCGGTGACGCATTGCCGTGGTACCAAAACTTGGCTAACAACGACCTATTGGGTTCCTGGACAACATTTAAGCGAGAGGTAGAATTACGTTTTGGGCCTTCTTCGTTTGAAAACCATCAGGCTACGTTATTCAAGCTACGACAAACCTCTACGGTTACCGAGTACCAGACCGAATTTGAGCGAGTTAGTAACCGGGTCACCTGCCTTTCACGAGAAGCTCTCCGTAACTGCTACATATCGGGCCTCCGCCAGGATATTCAAAGTGAAATAGCATTACACCAGCCCACCACCCTGTATGAAGCGTGTTCCTTGTCCTGTTTAATTGAAGATAAATTGGTCTAACCCAAAGCCCGCTTCAAACCTTAAACAAATTACGTCCACATGGCAACCACCTTCCTACACTTCTGCTTCTTCTTCAACTACCAGCAACCAAAACCCTGAACCACAAACCCTCCCCTGCTTCCTATCCCACAAAAAAACGCCGTCTTCTTTACCGGTCCAACGTCTTTTGCCGGAGGCCATTGCATAAAGACGCAAAGAGGGATTGTGTTTTAAATGTCCAGAGCGTTACTTTCCGGGGCACAATTGCTCCCCCCTCATTCTTATTGATCGTGGACAATGAAGACACGGAACCAAATCCGGATGAAACTCAAGCAGACGTGAAGATGACAAACCACACCCAAAATGATGTCTTTATCTGCTGATTTCTCCATACAGAGACCATGATCACCATATCACCCTCCCCGGATACATCACCTGTCAACGTGAAACCCCCGATATCCCCATTTCCAAAAACAAATTATGACCCTCTCATTAACGACATGTTACGAGACGGGATCATAGCCCATTTTCATCACCGGTACTTTTGGTCAAAAAGAAAGATGGTACGTGGCGTTTTTGTGTAGACTATAGAGCTTTAACTGCGGTGACCGTTTGGGATCGCTTCCCGATTCCTACCATTGACGAGTTGCTCGACGAATTGCATGGGGCTAGTATTTTCCTCGAAAATTGATCTGCGCTCCGGCTATCACCAGATTCGAGTGGCACAAGAGGACATCCCAAACGGCTTTTCGTACTCCGGATGGCCACTATGAATCCTTGTTATGCCTTTCGGCCTAACGAATGCCCCCTCAACGTTCCAATCATCCGCAATGAACGACTTTGTTTCGTTCGTTTTGCCACGTTTTTTGCTAGTTTTTTTTGACGATATCTTGGGTGTATAGCACACCCTGGAACAACACTGTGATCATTTGAGGTATGTGTTTCATAGGCTGATCCAAAACAACTTCTATGCTAAGCCATCCAAATGCATGTTCGCGGTATGTCAAGTCTCATTTTGGGTCATGTAATTTCGGCAAACGGGTTGATCCGGAACAAGATAAGATCACAGCAATTCAGAATTGGCCACACCGACTTCATTCACAGCCTTGAAGGCTTTTTAGGCCTCACGGCTATACCCCGACTTTTCGTACTTCAATATGCAAAAATAGCAGCACCACTCACGTTACTCAACAGAAGGAATTCATGTGGTCGAACGACGCCGCCACAGCCTTTGGAGAACTCAAGTTGAACATGGAAAAATTAATCACTTTGGCTTCCTAATTTGCTCAGCCTTTACGTCACAACGGATGCGTCGGGGTTATGCTATAGGTGCAGTTCTATCTCAAAACAACCGCCCAATTTCTTTTTCAGCAAGAAATTATGTGCAACAATGCGCACCAGTCTACATACACCAAAGAGCTTTATGCTATAACGGAGGCGGTGAAAAAGTGGCGGCAATATCTTTTGGTAGGCGTTTCCGTATTTATACGGATCACCACAGTTTGAAACACATACTAACCCAAACCATACAAACACCCGAGCAACAAAAATGGGTGACCAAACTCATGGATATGATTTCGAAGTGCAGTTCAAACCGGGCAAAGAAAATACTGTGGCGACGCCCTTAGCCGTGTTAAACAACCAATGATGTTAGCAGTTTCGCACCCAACAGCAGGCTGGTTAGATGAGATCAGAGCCTTCTTTCAAGATCACAACTTGGGCCAGCAGTTAGTTTCGAAGATACAAGAAGACCCGGCGTCGTTTCCCTCACCATGTTTATCGTGATGGTCTCATGTATGTGAACGGGAAAATAATGGTTCCACCGATACCATCCTTGAGAACAAAACTATTGGAAGAATTTCACTCAACGGTTGTAGGAGGTCATTCAGGCATCACCGCCACAATCAAGAGAATTACATCTCCCTTTTCATGGCTTGGCATAAAAAAAGATGTTGCTACTTTTATAAAAAAATGCCCTGTATGCAAGCTGTAAAATTCCGCCCATAAACCGACGCCACACTAAACCTATGGTACGTTGCAGCCCTTACCACACCGGAGGCTGCTTGGTTTGATATTTCTATGGATTTCGTTACGGGCCTCTCGCCATCCAAAGGGAAGACTGTTGTGTTGGGTCATCGTTGATCGCCTTTCCAAATTCGCCCATTTCATTCCATTGCCTACACACTACACAGCTATTACATTAGGTCTGTTTTCATGAAGGAATTTATCGCTTGCATGGCTTACCAAAGACCATAGTCTCGATCGTGATCCATTATTTGTAAGCCACTTTTGGACGGAACTTTCAAGCAACTAGGACGAAACTGCTACATTCCAGTGCCTACCATCCCCAAACGGATGGCCAACAGAGGCGGTTAATCGGTGCCTTGAATCGTATTTGCGTGCTTTTGTCATGGATGAACCTTCTAATTGGTTGAGGACATTTATCTTGCTGAATATTCCTATAATACAAGTTTCCATTCAGCTATTAACATGACGCCATTCAAAGCATTGTATGGTCATGATGCAACCTCCATTCAGATTATGTTGCTGGCTCTAACAAGATTGCATCGATTGATTCATCTTTGGTCGAGCATGGAAAAATCATTGACTCGCTTAAACACTCCATAGAGGTGGCAAAGCAACGGATGATCAACCAGGCTAACCTAGAAAAGAATTTGAAGTCAATGATATGGTTTATTTGAAGCTGCAAAATACCGGCAACAATCAGTTAATAGGCGATCAAACAACAAGCTTGCAAGACTTTTCTATATGGCCCTTTTAAGATGATTGAAAGATAGGGAAGGTCGCCTATCGGTTGCAGCTACCTGAAGGCTCTAAATACATTCTGTGTTCCACGTTTCATTACTAAAGCCAAGCTACGGGGACCAACAGCTACCACTGGGTAATCTACGTGACTTTGGAACTTCAGATGAGAGTGAATGGGTTCCCGAATCCTTTAATGATGTAAGCTGGTGACTTGGGTCAGCGTCAAATACTAGTGAAATGGAAGTCTCATCCGATGGAAGAAGCTACATGGGAGGAGGAAGGTTTCCATCATTCAACATTGAGGGCAATGTTAACTTTCGAGGGGGCAGTTGATACGTTCCGCCCAATTACAATGACCCGCTCATCGATCCAGGCCCAGCACCACATGCATCTAGCCGTCCCAAGAGGCAAGTGGCCATTCCCAATAAGTCAACAAGTCAAGCAGTATTCCTTTTCTTTAGGATCAAGTGGCATTTAGTCCATGATTCCCATGTTCCTTTTTTTATTCCTACTTGCATGCATTTCATGTTCCATGTTTACGTTGGTAGAATAGGTGCATTGTCTATTTAAGAGTCTTTGGTTTTTAATAAAACTGATCAGAAAATGTCCCTACTAGTTCTCTCTTCTCTTGTATTCGATCCGCTTAAGGATTACCACTATCACAATCATAACATTACATCTCATCATATATTTTTTTAAATTAATCTCATATTTAAAATATCACACAAACTTTGTTATACATATTTAATGAGTGTGAATCACATTCACCTTTTGCCTGAGGGCTACGTAACATTACTTTTACAATCGCTAACCTATATCACAAAGCCTAAAAGGGTTTTTGTAATGGCGTAATAGTAACTATCGATGTCGTAATAACTTTGCACAACATTATTTTGGTTTTGATTTTGTTTTATAAATAAACAAGCATGAATAATATTAAGATGTTGCAGCAACAAAACCGGTTTTTCAAGAGAAGATATATAACTCTTTTATTATTACTTTAAAAAAGGAAAAGTAATTGACAACTAATCTCCAGCCCAGAAGATTCTAAAGATTTATACTCGTATAGTTGACCACCCCAAGTCAATGGCTTGTTACCAGAAGACACAATAGCCAGCACGCCCAAGTCTTGAAATTGGATTGGATCAATTCAAATCACTTATTACATAGAAAAAATATACACTAAAATAGTAAAATCGTTAGAGTTTTTATAATTTACACGTTACATATCATTAGCTATTAACAAAATAATAAATAATGAAATTTAAAAATTATAAATAACAATATCAAGAATTAAAAAATTATTTTAATGTAAAATATAATTTAATTTTATAATTTGGTATGTTTTAATATTTTTTAAACAAGAAGATTTATATTTGGATTTTTAATTATTTAATTTATTTATTTATAATCTTTTCATTTAATAAAAAAAAAGATGAAACAAAAGTTTAAACACACCGGATAATATCACGTATCTCTAGAGAACATATATTTTATTATATAGTATGGATAATATAATCTGAGATCGTGTAGACGTTTTCCGTTCAGCTAATAATAAGTTGATTGCTGTTGTTTACTATATGTTGAGTTACAAACATGCATGACCTTGTCACAATTGTAGTGTAGTGATTTGGGTGGATTCAAGGTAATTTTAATTAATAAATATAATAATAGAAACGTTAGCAGATCTTTTTATTCATTATAAGGACAATAAACAGCAACAAAAATACAATTGCAGGAAATATACTCTGCACATGTTTGAACCCTTTTGAGTTCTTGTGCAAACTACTAGATTGACATTTCAACCATCATATAAGGCCTTTGTTGCAAATAACTCATCATCTTGTGAAAATATTATAAACATCACTACTGTATAACGTGTAAACTATAGTGTTCTTTACATTACGTTTTCTCAATAACAACAAATCAATTTAAAAACAACTAACCGAAACAAAGTACAACGTCTCCGAATTTATTTGACTATACACTAACATGTTACCGAATTACGCCCTGCGGTCATGACTCATGATCAGCAAGATACTAAACACTAAACAGTTCTTTAAGTAGTTGCTTCTTGATCTTCCACCGGCTCGGTGGAAGTTGATCAGTACCTCCAGTTGCTTGTTTCCCGTCTCCAAATATAAGTTTTTTGAGAATTCTTTTCTTAACCCGCCATCTGTTCGCCGGAAGCTTGTCGAAAGAAGGTCCGGCAATCTTCGGCCGCCTTCTCGGGCTCGAGGCGGGTTCGGTTGCTTCCCAAGTTGCCCATCTCTTAATATTGTGTGCTTAAATGTGTGTTTTGGATATGAAAAGAATTGTGTTATGTGTGTGCGTTTATAAAGAAGGTGGTTAGTGACTTTTTGTGCGTTGATTACGCGTAAAAGGGGATCGCATGACGACCTCGTCTCTAGTTGCAAGAAATGCCTAAAGACTTGGTCACCAACTCTTTTGTCTTTTTTACTGCATTGTTCCTCCACTAGCAACCAGCAATGACGGGACTTGAAACAAACCTTAAGTGGGGTGGGGCGAAAGTAAACTATTTTAATGGGGGCGGAGTCTATATTTACTAAAAAAATTCCACTACCGGACCGAAAAATAACACTATTGACGAAAAAAAAGGAGGGGGGGGGGTAGGCCCCAAAGAAGCTTCGTCAATGCCCACTAGCTATCGTCGCGGTCACCAGCACCCACACCGGTAGTGCTGCTCAAGTGCAGAGCTTCATAGTAGTGTTAATTTTAGATTTTTAGGCATAGTAGTTTATTTTTTGTTTCGGTAACTTAAATTCTTATAAATATATTGAGTTCGCCCCTAAAAGAATTTATTTTCACCCTTTGTCCCCTATAAACTAGTTCATGCTCCACCACTGGTGATGCTGCCAGCCAAGGGCGGATTTAGGTTATAGGTAGGGGGTAGCCGCCCCCCGTAATTTTTTCTGGTGTTATTATGTGAAAATCATGAGCGTCCCCCCCTAAAATTGCAATCGTCCCACTTTTATCCCCTATGAAAAAAATTACCAAGTTCGCTACTGCTGCCAACGCCATACTACCTCCGCGTAGCAACCGGTGACGTACATGACCTCTGACCCACCACCGTCACCGCCACCTTGCGCCACCACCAACCGAAGTTATTGGTATGTGTTTAAATCAATTAGTAGCTATGTAATTGTTGTAAAAATTGATATCAAATATGTTATTCCACTTGAGCAATTGAGATATCGGGTGGGCTAGTAACCCGTCAATGATCCAATCATCCGTTAAAAAAATATGCTATTCCACCGACAAGTGAAAGATAGTAAGGACTTCTATTTTTCAGTATGATGATAGAATGAATTTAAGAAAACGAAATAATGATAATAACTAGTTAGCTACAACAACAAATCAAACTTAAGGACTGTTTGATAGCTTTTTATAAGATCATTAAAAGACTACATCTTAATCGTTAAAAAACATATGTTTGTTTTCAGAAAAAACTTTTTAATGGACCAGACTGGATCAGTGACGGGAGAGTGTTGGATGGGAATCGTTACCCATCTAACCCTCAACATCACCCAAAGCATCAACCCCCACCCCATTTCCCACAACCAATCGACCCCACCCATCTACCGTCGCCTGCCACTGTCGCCTTCCATCGCCGCCGGCGACCGTTCACTGGCCACCGTTCGCCGGTGATGTTATTCAGAGTAGACATACCGATGTCTTCACCTCCTTGGATTTGAAAGGCTTCGATCGTCGTTTTCGTTTCCAATCACGATTTTCGGTTCTAATCGTTGTTTCTGTTCGTGATATGGTGAATCAGTGATGCGATTTGTGAATGTGTTGAGCGGTGGAGAATTGGAATACGTTTGTTTTGTGTGATTTTACGTGTTTTGTGTTGCGTTTTGGAATCTGTTTGCGGATTTTTTTTGATAATTTGGGGATTTGGATTGTGTGTGTAGCTGCGGTGCTCGGGAGGCCGGAAAGCCGCTGGTGATTGAAGAGGTGGAGGTGGCGCCACCGCAGAAGACGGAGTTAAAGATCCTCCTCCTCCTTGTGCCATACCGATGTCTACTTCTGGGAAACCAAGGTCAGTTTATGAATTTATTATAAACGACAATTGTGCGATCCTGTGTTGTAGGCGACGGTGGAAGGCGACGGTGAATAACATCCTTGTGCCATACCGATGTCTTCACTTTCTTGGATTTGTATTGGGGTAAAATAGTAATTCTACATATTTATTCAGAGATTCAACCAAACAATCACTTATTGGTTCAGCATTTAACCATTCAAATCTGTTAACAATTCAACATTTACTGGTTCAGATTCAACCAAACAACCCCTTAATATTATGATCGTTTCCTTAAAAGTTGTAAATATTAAAAATTAAAATATAATAATATTTAACTGTTAACGCTTAAGATATTGAAAATATCTAAGACTTGAAGGTCAATTTGAAAAAGGAAAAGGAGAAGGGGTGGGGTTCGAACCCCATAAATAAGGTATGAGGATAATGTAACCAGTAACCCAATTGCTAGGCTAGTTTATCTTATGTTTCAACTTGGAAAATATATATATAAATTATAAATCACTTTTCACTATTTTGCCAACCAAATTAAAATTTTGTTATCAACTATAAGATATATTATGATGTCAATATTTATAACATGTTTAAGCATGTATATAAAAGAAAAGCATTTGAAGTTACAGTTGTTTGATTTTGAAAATCAAAATGAAAATAAAAACAATATAGCTTCACTAGTTATTCAAATAGTTGTTATGAGACTTTTAACTATTTTGATGACACTAGAAGAAAAAGAGGCTATATGGTGCACTGGTCGTCGCCATAGCTATAGGCGTTTAAAGATAAACAACGTTTTGTTTTTTTGGTGTAATTTAAAAAAAATTAATGTTGTATGCACAAGTTACGAGTGTTTTTTTTTTAAATGAAACTTGAAAATGTGGTTAAAACTAAAATATAATTGGCCTAACATTTAAGTTTCAATTGTTTACCATCATGCTATCGGTTTTCCTTAACCCTTGAATATAAGATCTAATGGATAATAATCATTCTTACATTTTTTAGTTTTTCTTCATTTTTACAATAACCCACCCTTATTATAATAACCTTTTGAAATAAAAATAATATGGAACGTCTAGGAAAATGATAAGTGACGAAAAGATGGGTCCAAAAAAGAAAAAAATGACAAAAGATTGGTAGGGGATTTTGAAAAAATTATTATATGCGCAAGAAAGTAACATTTCTTGTCCTAGAAGCGCAAATACGGTTAAATAACATAACTTTTGTTTTTTTTATAGAAATTACTCTATATTTTTTTCGTATATAAAATCAACTTACTTTATCTTTTATTTTCATCCAATGTCACTTAGTAAAAATTTACAAATTAAAGTCTTGTTATATGCTAAATTTGAATGAAATTAAAAAATAACTTTTTAAAACAACCAAAAACTAGTATATCCGGTTGCTTTGTTGACATGTAATTTTTTTCCCTTACGTTCCTTATAGGTTTATTTTTTTAAATTATCTAAAGTTAAAAGAATTGAGATGGACATAATAAATTTATAATTTTAATTATCAACTCATGTGTGCATAAGTTGTTGTACAATATTGCTATATTGGTGTACATTTTATTATATATGCATATTATTGTCAAAATGATAAGTGGCAATGCATAAGGTACAACTTCTACTTCATAGTCGGAAAAAAAATACAAAAATGGACATGATGATGGTTGTGTGCGTGGCAGGATATGATCTTAAAAGGATTTAACTGTACAGGTGTTTAGTGATATGTTTTTTTCTATTTTAAGTTGTATTTATTTTATCAAGTCATGTGAGTTTACCTATTTTATATTCATATCACTACATAAGAGTTATTATATATATATATATTATTAATTTGCAATATCTTTATGTATTTTGTTTTGTACTTTAGTTTTAATGGATTCTTCCATCTATTTTTTAATTAAATCTCACACTCGTAATGTCACACAAACTCATTACACACGTTTAGTAAGTGTGAGTGTGATCTCACTCACCTTTACTTGAAGGTTATGGCGTAATAGTAACTATCGGCGTCATAATAATCTGTGCACAACATTTATTTTGTTTTATAAAATAACTGAGTATGAATAATATTAAGATTTTGCAGCAACAAAACCGTTATTTCAAGAGAAGATATAGAACACTTTTGTTATTTAAATAAAAAAAGAATAAGGGATTGACAAGTCATCTACAACACAAGAAGATTCTACACGACTTATACTCGTATTTTGACCACCACGAGTCAATGGCTTGTTACCAGAAGACACAACAGCAGCAAGTCAAAGTCATGAAGTTGGATTAGATCAATTCAAACAAGATACAATTGCATGAAATATATATACCCTGCAACATGTTTGAAGCATTTTCGAGTTCTTATAAACATCACTACAATGTGTAAACTATAGTGTTCTTTTTATTACGTGTTTTTCCAATAACAACAAATCAGATCAATCTGCAACAAATTGTAAACAATTTAATTACAATGTTCTTAAAGTACCCGAATTTATTTAACTACACGCTAACACATTACCGAATCACGCCTCTAGTCGTGACTCGTGATCAGCGAGATACTATCAAAACTAAACACTAAACAGTTCTTTAAGTACTCGTTTCTTGATCTTCCACCGGCTCGGTGGAAGTTCGATACCTCCACCTCCGGTTGCTCGTTTCCCGTCTCCGCATACAAGTTTCTTGAGAATTCTTTTCTTAACCCGCCATCTACTAGCCGGAAGCTTGTCGAAAGAGGGTCCGGTAGCCTTCGGGCCGCTTTCTCGGGCGCCAATCGGTTGCTCTTCCAACTCACCCATCTCTTAATATTTTTGCTTAAATGTGTGTTTTGGATATGAACAGAATGTGTTAAGTGTGTGTGTTATATAGAAAGGGGTTAGTGACTTTTGTGTGTTGATTACGCGTAAAAGTGGATCGCGTAATGACGTCGTCTTTGGTCGCAAGAAATGCCTACAAAGACTTGGTCACCACTGGCTAACGTCACGGTCACCGCCACCGCCACCTCCGACTCCGGCGCCACCACCGCCACGAGGGCAGCAGCAGTAATTTTTTACTTTTTTGGTTACATAATATTTTTCTTATTTTTAAGTGTAAAATCTCGCTTTTACCCCTTGATTAAGTCAGCCGCACGACAAGGAGACAACGTCAGTTAATAGACGCCTTATTACGAGTCAATGGCTTATGTTACAAGAAGATGCAACAGGTAAAGGAAATTCTTAAATAATAATAAGTTATTATTTAACGTAAAATATACGATCCTGCTTCGTATGATAGAGGTTATATTAATTGGGTTTATTTATTCGTTTTTTTGCGGGGACCGTACCCCTAACTCTCTCAGACGGAAACTCATTATTAAGAAAACTCTCTTGCTCAACTTTAAGCATTTCGCTCAAAGTGAAACTTAACCCATGACATTATAATATTTACATGTTATATTACGTCACCTTAACCAGTTATATTTAGTATAATTAAGTTTAATTACACAAAGCTGTAACATGCCTAACACGTTACTGGCACATGTTTATATCAACTGGTACTTATGTAATTATTGTGATTATATCAAATGAAGGATAGCATGTACTTTCATTAATATGGTGTGGTCGTAGAATGAATTTGAGACATAGAAATAATGATAATATTAATAAGAGCATTCACAACTCATTTCCCATCCTTATTCGTATAAAAGCATTCACAATTCATCCTTCATTTATATTTATAATTACATTAAAAATCAAATGTTTCAGAACCAGATCAGATAGAGCACCGGTCGTCTTACTGGTTCACTGGTCGGACCAGATTTACGAACCGGTAACATTAAAATTAATATAAATATAAAAAACACAAGTCCATATTACTTGGTACAAATTAATTATCTAATTTATTAAGTACTTGATCCATATAATTACTATATTACTCGATCCATATTTTAGTCCATGTTATTTGTTCCATTCATGATCCATTTGAATAACCCATTTGCAAGCTCAAGTTCAAAACCCTATAATATTCCATTCTTTCCGGGATAAAAATGCAAAAGAACAGCCGCATGGAGAACACAAGCATTTGCACCTACTCTTCCTTTTTTTTTCTTTCACTTCTATCATCTTCATTCAGATTCAATCATCTCTATGTTAAGACTTACATTTTATCTTTGAATCTCTCTTCTACTATACATGTTCCCTATATCATAGATCAAGAAGTTGCGATTGTTGAAGTTCTCACAATATCAATAGTTTTTCACTTGTTTGACGCTATATCTGCGATGGCTTTCAACTAAGAACTCATCAAAAGGAAGATTCAAAGGAGAGATGAGTTGCTTCTAGTTACAAACACCGAGCCAACCGGCACACCGGTTCGACCGGCAACTCGCGACCAACCGGCCGATTTTCTCAACATAAAATGAATCAGGGTGGATCGAACCGCCGGAGTTACTGAATCCAGGTTGAACAGGTCGTATTGGCCGGTCCGATCCGAGCTTGAAACATTGCTAAAAACCTTTATTTTCTCTATCTTCTTTTCAATTAAATAATATTTTTTATACTTTTATCATTAAATTTTTACTCTCATCCGCTTACAACCACTTTTAAAAATATTAAAAAATTTATGTGTTGTACCGTGATTCTCCAAATATGAGGAATCACGGTGCAACTTACATAAATTCTTTTCTCCTTCACTTACAACCACTCACAACTATCCCCTATAATATAGGACATCCACTCACATAAAAATAAGGAACAGACTGTGAATGCTCTAATTACCTTAAAAATCACTATTTTTTCTCTCTAATTTTTAATTAAAAAATACTTTTTATATCTTTATCATTACTTTTTTTTTATCTCTGCTCCACTTACAACCACTTAAAATATATTAAAAACATTATAGAGTTTTAAATAGTGTTTTCCAAAAATACAGATTAAACAGTAAATTTATCATATCTTTCACTCACAACCACTTATAATCATACCATATAATATAAAAAATATACTCACATAAATTTAGAGAACGGACTGTAAATGCTCTCTAAGTTAACAACAAGAAATCAAACATAATGTTATGGTTGCATTGAAGAGCTGTAAACTAATATTAAACATTCAAATATAATAATATCTAACAATATTATTATTGCTTAAGAAATTGAAAATATATAATACTTAAAGGTCAAAATAAAAAAGGAATTGGGGAAGGGGCGGGGTTCGAGCCAAACAACTTATGCATGTTTCATGAAACACACTAGCTAGGCTAGATTTATTTGTATTTAAGTTTGAAAAAAAAGTATATAAATTATAGTTCACTTGACACTATTTGCCAACCAATTGTTTTTGTTATTAACCATAAGATATTAACATACGTTGTGACGTTGATAATAAATGGTTAAGTATATAAAGAGATGCATTTAAAGTTAAGGCTAATTTGGAATATTAAAATGAAGATAAAAATGGTATAGTTTAATGAGTTATTTATATAGTTGTTATGAGACTAACTATTTTGATGAGAAGGTTTTAAATTTTAAAAGTTTAAATAATAGCTTATAACTATATATTTAATTTCACCACTTAACCACGTGGACCCAAAATTCCCCATTAAAGAAATGTTAGCTCAATAAGAAAATGACGGGAGTAAGACGAAATAAACTAATAGTGTTAGATGGAAAAAAAGAAACCAATGATTTTTAGTTCAACTGGTTAAAGTGAGATATAAATAAGGAGAGATCATGGGTTCAAGTATCACTTTGAGCAAAACGCTTAGAGTTAAGCCATGGGGTTTTCTCAGCAATGAGTTTACTCCTGAGGGGGTTGAGGGTGCGGTCCCGGCTAGGATACGGATAGGTGGACCCGATTAAAATAACGCATATCCTCTGAAACAGGGTCTTACAAGATGGAAAAGAGGAATAAAAACGGTGTTCGTTTAGTTGATAACGGTATTATATAATTGCTATATCTAGTTGATACGGATAGGTGGACCCGATTAAAATAACGCCTATCCTCCGAAACAGGGTCTTACAAGATGAAAAAGAGGAATAAAAACGGTGTTCGTTTAGTTGATAACGGTATTATATAATTGCTATATCTAGTTGTTACGTTTACGTGTTCTTTTCCCTGTGAACCTTAGATATATAATTTTAAATCTAAAGTGTTTAGATGGATTGACTCTTTTTTAAACCTTTAGGTGGGCCATACTTTTTGTTTCAAATACAGCCCAGCCCAGCCAAACCAATTGTCTCTTTAGGCCGATGTATGTCTATGTTTTTTTAGATTTATATTATATTCATTCACTACATTTGTTGGTATTTGCAGTGCTTTCAATTCTAACAAACTTATATGAATTCATAGACAAATATGAATTCAAAAAGAAAAGTGTTTTCAAACTATTATTTTTCTAATCATTTTATAGGGACATGAAAACCCCTATGTATAGTTTATAGTGCAGATTTATAGCGCTTTATAGTAGCTATTTGATTGAAAGCAATGCCTAAATAGTGAGAGTTTAGTTGATACTCAGGTAATATACATTATAAACAGGTCAATTTGGATAAACCGTCAATAAAAAGATACCAATTTTGTTGATGATCGAACTTTTGGATGGACTTTGTGAGGGCAAGGTCACACCTCCCCCTATGATTTGATTCAACGGGAACATGAATGCATCAGGAAGTAGGAAGCAAGATTTGGGTTTAAGGTTTTTTGTTTTGTTTTGTATTTTTTCATATGATGCTCTTTTCAACTAAACTTTAATTGTTGGGTTTTGATTGTTTTGTTCAAAAAGTTCTAACATAATTTTATTATTTGGTTTGATGGGTAAAAATAATATTCATATCTAAATTATCAATTTGAAGTCAATTTTCGGTGAGATCATGGTCAACAATACCTCCTTCCTTGCTTCCATCATGGATATCCAAGGTTTCTTTCAAACAAGTAAGTTCATTGTTATAAAAGTATTAATTACAGTAATGATTTTTTTAGATCAATTAATGCTTAAAGAACTATATATTTAATTGATTTCCATTTTAGGTTGTCACTTTTTATTATAATAATCGTCTTATTTTATGAAAAGTTTAGATAAAATACTCTATGAGCTCGGCAAGGTATAATTCTACAAACTTGATTTTGTATTTTTATTTTTAATCTTAGAAAAATGCACATTTCACTTAGCACATGTCAAGAAACCAGAAGTTATTCAAACTTTAAAAAGCAATGAAGATTTATATGTACATTGGGATGATCATAGACTTAGGGCTGTAAACGAACCGAACGAACACGAACAAGTCCTTGTTCATGTTCGTTCGTTACGAAATAAATATGTTCATTAACTGTTCACGAACACTTACCGTACGAGATTCCTTGTTCGTGTTTATTCATTAAGAAAATGAACATGTTCATGAACCGTTCACGAACACTTACCGAACGCAAATGAACACAAACAAAAGCAAGCGAACACAAACAACTGTTCATGAACATGACAAACACAAACAAGCTCATAAACATAAACGAATACAAATGATTATAGATTTATTTTAGAATAAAATTTATATTTTTATTACAAACATTACACAAAATCAATCAAAAACAAATAAATACTTAACATAATTATAAAAAAATACTTGATATAATAGTGATAAAATAACTGGCACAAAAATTAAAAATATAAACGAACACATTAACGAACATAAATGAACACATTATCGAACGTTCACGAACGGACATTGACGAACACACAGACACATTATCGAACGTTCACGAACATAATGAACGAACGCGGCTTGTGTTCACGTTCGTTCGTTTAACTAAACAAATGGAATTTTCTTGTTCATGTTTATATATTTACTAAACGAACGAACATAAACGAACTTCCCGCCGAACGGTTCACGAACTGTTCGCTGAACGTTTAGTTCGTTTACAGACTTAGTCATAGTTGTTTATCAAGTATGATTCAAAGTTTTGATGATCACTTTTGATTAAGTCAGTGGACTTTATGTGGCTTAATTTTCCCATTAGGGTTTTGGATTTGCTGTAGTTTTAAGCTACAATTCATATAGATGGGAAAGTGAGTTTACTGAAGTTTAATTGCTTAGTTGCTTACAAATAATTTAAGCAAAGATTATTTGTTGAAATTGCTCCATGGGTTGTCTTTAATTGGTGTTGCTTTTTTACTTCAATTGAATTTCCTGTATCAAGGTTTTATGTGCTTAAACTGAATTTAACTACATTCTGATTGATGATTTGGTCTTGAATAGTTTGAGTATTTTTTATGGTAGTATTTACTATTGATGCATCTAAACATGCGTTGCTAATTTATGGGCAATATGTATGAATGAATGTGGAATATTCTATATGCATGGAGTTATGATTCTCTTGGCCTGAAATGTCAATTCAAATAACTAGTAATTTTGTGGTAAACATTAGTATTAGAATACGTAAATGCAAAAAATCTAACAGAAGAGAAACACTTTTTAAGGTGATTTTATGTCAAGGCATATGTCGGGCTAGCGAGTCGTTTTTTAGGGAGGTCAACACCTCCGAAAGAACACTTCATTCGATCAGTCACCTTGTGATCCTCTTCATGGCATGACAACACCATAAACTAGAGAAGATTATAAGGACCATATTTTCCTTAGGGTGGTTGCTCAAGGGTTCAAAATGTCAATTACGAAATGTATATTTTGATATACATGTTTGTGTGTATTTATAATTTAATACTTACTATTGCTCTATTAATACAAATTGTTTTTTATTTTTTTAAATTTGTTTAAAGATGAAATGAGAAAAAGCTTATCCAAAAAACCCAACAATGGCTTACTATCCCAAAATAAAGGAAGCTTATATCAAAAGAAATGTATATCTTTAAGCTGCTAAATATGCGAAGCATGTTAGGAGCTACGAGTAAGGATTATAGGTTATAATTTTGGGTTGAGTTCAAACTTTTGATTTGTTTTACTAAAATGTTTGAAGATTTCGATAGTGATTCGGTTTCACGAGCAATTGAATTTTATTTTAATTATGTCCGAAATGCACACATATAAAAAAGTATCAAATATATAGCAGGCAAAGACAATGAAGTACAAGATGTTCGTGGGTCTCCTTATTGATGACTGATTTAATCTCATCACACAAGTAGTTCGCAACTATGCTTCTACTTTTTGACTTTTATATTTCTAGACTTGAATTTTCTTATTCATGTGTTACTTTATTGGATCAGGAGTTTCTTTACCTGCTTCATAGCTTAAATAATAGATTATTATATACTAGAATATGTGTAACGGTTATGATATGTATTCAACATAATAATGATACTAAGCAAAACAATTTCGGAGTATAAAAAATTACTTAGCATTTGTAAACAATAGTACATGAATATATAATTTAACGTGTAATTGTTATATACTATTGTTTATATCCGTGCTTCATCACGGGAAGATTTTGAATAACAGGTTGCAATGGTATATACGTAACTTAAGAAAACAATTATGTTGTTGAGCATTGTAAAAAACAAATGAAAATTTTGAAAAACAAAAGCAGCAAGAAATATTATATTCGGAGGAAGCCGATTCTGATAACATATCACAACGGTACATATATACGTAACTTAGACAATGTAGGCATTAAAAACGCATGCAAATATAAAAAAACGAATGAGACAATGTATTATATATAAAAGTAAAAAAGAAAGTTAAAACAAATAATTAAAGCGAAAAATAAATGTAAATAAAAATTATAATAAAACCTTAATCACAAAAAGATATAGAGAAAGATTATAATACAAAGTTTATTTTTTAATGCGAAGCGTTATGAAGTTTTTGCGTAAGTATTGATCCTTCTAGCATGACAATTTCACCTTTAATTCCACAATTTTTGCGTGATATTTCCAACCCCATTGCTTGATAATTTCATCAATGCATTAGATTTGCCTGATAATTTCAATCACATTATATAATAAGAAAACACTTTATTTTAAACTTTATCAGAATTAATTATAAATGAAAGACACCTGGACCAATTAGGTAGATGTAGTGTAGATATCCTTACAAATGTTAGTATAAGATCATAATACAATAAAACCAACACACCGTTTTTTTTCATATAAAATTATTAAACAACTTTTTACACATAAATAATCAATACGCTTTATGTTTTTTTCCTATCAAATTCACTTACCAATTTTTTACGTACTAAAGTCCCTTCATATGTTAAATTGAATGAATTATAAGATAATTATTAAAACAACATAGAACTAGGTATATGTTGTTGTTTTGCTTACGTGTACATTATTTCCTTGTGTGCCTTAAAATTATCTTTGTCTAATCTAGAAGAGCCGAAGTAAACATTTAAATGGACTAAGCAACTATATCCTAGCAAATTGAATCCATTTTACAAAACTATAATATGTGAAAACACATAACAATCAAATTGTTTTGCAATGCATCACTTGCCTTGTTTTTGTTTCTGTCGGTCGATTTCCTTTGCCTTTGTTTAGGTCGATTTATATCCTTGGGTAAGTAGTGGTATAGTGACTCAAATATAAGATATTACCTGTTTGTAATTTCGTTCAAGGACCAGTGTTTCTAAAACCTAGCCAAAAATCACCCTAAACCAAACCCATGTTACCCGTAGTATTATTCTAAACCCTAAATCTTAAACCAACCCGAAAGTTATAATTTGTAAAATTGTCAGCTTCAAGTTTTTGTCCATTTCATTCGCCGTGTAAGCATCTCAAGCTTCTGATTCATGCTTCCAACAAAAAAAAAGGAAAAAAATCTTCTGTCTTTTTTAATTCTTTAGCCCGACCATACTTTTTGTTATAGTTACAGCCCAGCCCAGTTATTGTATTTCATTTTAACGAGTTTTTTCACCCGCGTGGTGCGGCGAGGACATACGATGTTATTCGTGTAGTTAAGGACACATTTCCGAACTCCATTATGCGTGTTGTGATGATGACATACACGTGTTTAAATACATAAAAGAAATGTTACTATGGATTGGTTTGGAGATTAAAACATAAATAGAAAATTGTATTATGTGAGAAAACTAAAATGTAAAAAAAAAAAATACATCGAAAGTAAGGCAGAAATTTTGTAGCTGTAAAAAACGACTATCACCAAACACAAATTTGATATTTTTTACTCGCACGTTGCGACATAATTATTTAAGTAAATTAATTTAAACAAAAAATATATAAGAAAAGTATTGAAAAAACATTAGAAAAATTGGTGGGTGCAAGAATTAAACCTACGACCAACTAAGGGGTAGAGAGACTAAGGGGACTATCTTGAACCATCTGATCTAGCCTCGGGTTATTGTCAGTGCTTGAAAGGAGAATACATAAGCATTTTAAATACCATAAAAAGCAAAAAAGAAAAAAGAAAAGAAAAAAACCACTTACCAATCAGAGTGTGACACGTGGTGTGCCTTGGGGAACCCCATCGACATCTGCGAATGGATTATATATAATGTTTTAGTCCAAAGCCCAACCCATTCACTTTGACGGTTTGACATTTCATAGGGGTGTTCAATGGGCTAAACTGGACGGACTAGCTCAAACCGGCCCAAACCAAAAAACCGAAATGTATGAAATTTAAGTACCAAGAACCGGAAAGATGAAAGTTGGTCTGGTCCAGTTTTGACTCTGACGGGTCGGTTCTACAAATTGGGTGGGCTTACCCGAAATAGAATTATGTTGCTAAAAATATTAAACATTTACTAATGAAAAATAATAACATTAAGATTGATTGTCGATTAGTGCTGATAATTTACTTTAAATTGATTGTGGATTACTACTTATAATCTACTTTAATGTAGTATGTCAATATTCAATGCATATACCTCATGAGTCATGATAATATAATTTAATCTAGTATCTAAAAAACCAAACCATAAAGGTTAATAACAAAAACTATATCAATAGTGGTCATTTTTTCTAGGTGTAATAAGGATTTCTAAAAGAAAATAAACACTTTGATTTTAACAACAATGATGAGAAGATAACTAAGCAATAACAATAAAAAGAGGGTGAACAATAATAACTTTTTGAGGAAGTTAATTACCATCATTTGCTAGTTCACCCCACAACCAACATACTTATGTATTAAGTATTTTGGGTTTTTCTTATACATAATTAATCGGCCTTTTTAGTTAATACAGGTTTTCATTGAGCCCGGACTAGTACGGACCAAGGAATAAAATAGCTTAAAACTTAGGAACGAGGACCGGATCACATGTATGTAGAATGTGTTGGATCGGTACGGTCTTTGGTTTTTTGGTCCGGTTTTTTGGATCGGCCAGTATTGTGATCACCCCTAATGTTTGAACTGCTCCTATTATCTTTTTATTTCATAACCATGATTGCTAGTTTAAATAGGTAGCCGCCGATTTAAAAGAGAATAATGGATCAAAACGGTGATCTAGTTATTAAGTTTAATCAACTTTCATTTAATTAAGTAGCAAATGAGATTTAGGAAAAACAAAATAATAAAAATCATGTACAGCCATCTGTTTTGTTCGTTGGTTCAACATCCAATTCATAACTGATCAATCCAAATGAAAACAATTCAAGATTACTCAACTTGACTAGTTATATATGTAACCAGTTCTAATTCAATTGGTAGATCCGGTTTGATTCAAAGAGCGGTGCGAGTTAACTAATTTCCTAATCAAAAGATTCCTAATTTCCTCAAACCCTAAATAGATGTTTAGAAGAAACAGTGAAGCATTCCGGTATGCGGCAAACACGAAACCGAAAGAGGAAATATGAACACAATCAGTTAATCAATTGCTATGACCCTTGCCCAACTTCACCTGAACGAGCCTAAAAAAGGAGCTAAATTGTAACCTAATTTTTTTGTTAAGCTTTTAATCCAATTGTTTTCCTCATTTTGACCACACTAGGCCCCTTCAAAAATCAAAAGAGATTTGCCCCATGAGATGTTATCAAATCTAATCGCGGACCCTTACGCTATGTTCTCGAGTTTACTTAACTAGAGAAAATAAAGGAAATATTTTTTTTTTTCTTTCTTTACCTTTTTCTTCTTTTCTTTTCTCTTCATTTTCTTTCTATTTGAAATGATTGATTTTAGCAGTCATTTTCCTTTTATTTTCTTTCTTTTCTCTTTATAAGTAAACTCGGGAACACAACTTTTTAACTTTTCTTCCATTAAAGAAAACTCTGGAACACAACTTTTTATTTTTTTACTTCCATTTTCTTTCTTTTGTCTTCTTAAATAAACTCGGGAACATAGCGTTAGTTACCAATGATTTGTCAAAGACTCAAAGTGCATATTAAATGTTAAGAAAATAGTGTAACATAGATATTATTTTTTTTCCAAATTATTGGACTCGTTAATCACAACTTACTTTTTTGGTAATACCTGAAAAAAAATATGTTACATGTTCGAATTTATGTTCTTTGATAATTATATATGAAAAATTGTTTCATTAAACAAATAATTATGTCAATGATATTAAACTTATATGTCCCCAAGTAGACATTTTGATGGTAGTATGCCTCTATCGATTACCTAATGAAAGCAACATTGTATCCAAAATGTCAAACCATGGAAAAGATGCATGCATCTTTGCTAAACCCACTTCCCACACCGTTTATCTTCACACCCCATTTATTACCACATTTAGTGAACTCTAGATGGTTTCTAGTTGTATGCTAAAAAGGAACCTCAAAACATTTGTGTTTTGACACTTTATCAACACCATGTGAAACCAAGATGTTTGAGGTTATCAAGTCATAAGCAACTCTGTTATTAAATGCAAGTGTCGACTGATAATAGTAAATCATAGTCAATACTGACATAAAAACATATTAAATTAACAATTTGAGCTTGATTAAGGGATACATACCCACCTTATATAATGGTATAGATATCTTGATGAATAATGTATTTTATTAGTAAACTAGGTGAGATACACATGTGTTACATGGGTTGAAATAAAAAAAAAATTATATAATAGATATTATAGATAACATATGAAATTATTACATATTATTAGTATAGATAACAAACATATTTAAGTTATACACTATAGTATAATAAGAAAAAAAGATTTTATTATTTATAAATATTCATAAACCTTTTTATATACATTTTTATAGTATTTTAATTTTAACAATGATTAGCTATAAATTTATTTGTTTTTTAAACAAAATTAAGTCTCATTAAAGTATTTTTAATGAAACCTTATTTATTTGTAGAAAGTATTATGATTAATATAGTATTAAATAAGCATTTATTAAAAAAACTTTTTTGAAGTCAAGATTTTTATAAAAAATAGTAAATTTGCTTTGGTGATGATACGAGAACAATTTTAAGTGGAGCCCAGGTGTAGATGATATGAATATGCTTAGAAATAACCATGTAGCTGATAGTTATTTTATTTTATTAGTACAGAAGCTTAACCAATACAAATGAATATGATCGGCTATATACAGTGCCGATTAAATGGGTTTACAAAAATAGAATAGTAACTAAAGGACCACAATACGAAAAATACAACAACATCCTTTGACGGCTAATTATTTGAATTTGAATTTAATATTGTTTTTGACTTGATTGGTTGTATGTGATCCATAATACCTTCAACCCGTAAAACCACCCGGTTTGAACATTTTAAATGAATCGAGAACTCAAACCAATATTTAAGTACTTGAAGATCACATTGTCAAAAGTTTAAAAAAGAAGGGTAGAATCAAAATAGAAACCAACCAAAGGGTTTACGTATAAAAGTTAAAAAAAATAGAAGGGGTCCAAAGTTTAAGTACAAGTTGACTTTAGACGTTGTTTGAAGTGACCCTTGAAAATCTAAAAGTTCTTGAAGTCATTTGAAATTCAATGTTAACTTTATGTTTCTTTTTCGGTTTGAAACTAACCTTGCAAATCTAAGTTGGATTCTAAGGAAACTTCATGGAACCTAACCAAGGTGTGGAATGTATAGAAATGAGTGAATAACAACCGTAAAGGTTTGGAACGAATATTGGTTATCTAAATCTTATACTCGTTTGTAAAATCGGTTTTAATACCTAGTTTCATACTTGTAAGGCATCTGTTGTTTTCTAGTTGGGATCGCACTCTAAACTCCCTCAGAAGGAAACTGATTGTTGAGAAAATTCATTTGGCATAACTCTGAGCATTTTGTTCAAAGTGAGACTTAAACCCATGACTTCCTAATATTTATATATCATAAGTATCTCACTTAACCAGTTGAACTAAAGATCATTGGTACGGTACGTATCAGTTTGTTTGTTAAAACTTGTTGGGATTTTCAAACTCTTTTATCACTAATTTATTTTTTTGATATTGTTTCCTTGGGAAATGAGAAGTATAAAAATCTAAAAGCATTATCTATTTGTTAATTGCTTTATTACACAAAATCAAGAAACTAACAAAACCCACCTTGAGAAAGCCACTATTCACGACGTACATCAAGCCCTTCATTAGTGTTAAATTTTAAAATTTAACGGTGTAGATTGTTTTTTAGGCTTTTTAGACAAAATAAAATTTTTATTTTAACCAACCCCTGTTTATCTATACCTTTATTATGAATATGATTAACTAATTATGACTGTTCTTTATTATTAAAATGTTTTTTATTCTCTCATTCTCTTTCAAATTTGCTTTCCTCTCTCAAGGATGACTAGAAATGTAAACGAATCAAACTTTTAACGAACTGGTAGTGAACTGTTCGGCTGGAAGCTTGTTATGTTCGTTTGTTTAACAAATAAACGAACATGAACAAAAAAATTGTGTTCATTAAGTTAAATGAACGGACATGAACAAAAGTTATGTTCGTTCATTATGTTCGTAAATATTTGATAATGTGCTCGTTTAAAGATTTACTATTTAATGTTTTATTTTTTTGGTTTTAATTTTTAGAAATACAAAACCCTAGTTATTTTATATGTCTTTGCCAAGATCTTCTATTTAACCATTTTCAACTTTAGTTTATGCTAAAGCTTGGCAAACTTTCTAGTTCTGGTGCTAATTATATTTATGATAATTATGTTAAGTGTGTTTCAATAATTATATTAAGTTTGCGTTAAAGTTTGACAAACTCTCATTTAGGTTCGTCTATGTTCATAAACATTGTTTTTATTTATGTTCGGTAAATGCTCGTGATTTATTTATTTAATTAATGAACACGCACATAACATCTCATTTGGTAAACATTCACGAACAAATTTATTTACTTAATGAACGAACATGAACAATGCTTAGTTTCTGTTCGTTTGATTTGTTTATAGCCATTCGAATAGCATTTGCCCTATGTTTTCGTCAGCTCAACAACATCTCCTTCCTCTTATCTTTCAATTGACACAAGGACATCACATCAAAGATAGTGTTAAGAGAACAAACAAAAATTCGACAACAAACATATTAATTTCTATTCCAATTACATCTTATATCCTTTTTTAAATCCATAAATACCATCTTTAACTCACTTTACACCAACCAAACAAAAGTTAAGTTCACATTCTTAGTTATTCCCAAATAGGGCTGTTCAAACCGCTAGCCGCTCGCTCGACGTTCGTTCGGAATTTTCTCAAAAAATGCTCGTCGAATTTTTGCTCGGTTGTAAACGAGCCGATCGGCTCAGATCGGTTTGTAAACGAGCCAAGCACGAGCGAAGGTCCGCTCAGCTCGGTTTGGCTCGAATTTATATACATATATATGTTTATATAGTTTATACATAGTACTCTAGTCGATTTGGCCTACTATATATAAATTTATAATTATATTTACGCATACTTGATTAATCAACCTAATAAAGAATTTCAAACTAAGTATAAAATTTAAATCCCAAGCCGCTAAGAGACAAGTTTTGTCAATCATCTCCCGCTCTTACCTTCATCGTTCTCTGCAATATACTCTCCGCCTTATCGGCTACAGTCTTAGCATTATCATCAGCCACAATATATTGTTATCCATAAAAATATTATGTTATGAAATGTGATACTTTTTAAGTCATTAACACATGTTAACCGCAATATAAAATCGTATGACATACAAGATAGTTAGGTTGTACAATTTTTTCGGTGCTCGTTTGCGCTCGCTCGACGCTCGCTCGAAAAATTAACGCTCGAAAAATACTCGTTCGATTTTCTGCTCGGTTGTAAACGAGCCGATCGACTCGGTTCGGTTTAGAAACGAACCAAGCATGAGTAAAGGTCCGCTCGGTTCGACTCGATTCGTGAACAACACTATTCCCAACTCATACAAATAAAACCCAAAAAATAATAATATTAAATGTGCAATGGCCTACACTCAAAATAATTGTTAAACACACACATCACTTCCCCTGTTTCCTCGAACAGTCTTCGTCTTTTTTAATTTCATGTTCTATATAATATAATCAAACGTTAATCAAGATACATTCAACTTTCATCTTACAAAACTGTGTGTTTATAATGGAGGTAGAGAGAGAATCAGTGAAATTAAGCCTCACTAATGAGCTTATTAAAGAAGCTTACATATATTCCATTAAAGCTCACAGCAATAACGCTGGTGTTACTGTTTGCTTATCATCATCATCAATGGATGTTTTGATCATTGCGATTAAAGGATCAATGGCGGTCGTCGATGATCTCTACCATGATGATCATTTTGGGGAAATTAATGTTAATTGTAGTCTGTTTCCGTCTCTCCAGCGAATCGGAGAGGGTCAACTTGCCAAAGTCAACGGGTCATTTCTTCATGTGTTTCAGAATCTTTTGATCAATCCTTGGTTCAAACCGGAGGTAAAGTTGTCTTTCGGTTTTGATTTTGAGTTTATATATTTTAAGGGTTCTGGATTCATATATCACTTATCGTTGTAAACGTCATTTACCCAACAAACGTCATTTACATAAAGTAAACTGTAGTTTTAAGTCATTTTACCGAAGGTAAATTATTATTGTATACATAAAGTAAACTACAATTTATAGAGTCCAGTAGTGTATTTAAGGTTTAAACTAGTACATTACTGCAAATTGAGTGCAGAAAAACTGTGTCATTGTTAGATTATTATTTTGAAAGGAAATATTGCCTGATTTTCTAAAATTTTTTGACTGTAAGTTACAAATTAAAATTAAAACAAATATAAAGACATTTAAAACTTATTTATCTAACCCATAACTTAATTCTATTGCATTGTTTTTGATCTACTGTGAATAAGTTGTTTGGATTGTGTTAAGGTCAAATTTGCTAAAAGTCTCATTTGTCTATTAGTTAATACATTTACTTGAAAAGACTTGGTTATAACAATGCAAATTGGAATATTTTGTATTTTAAAACTATGAGTCATCACCTATAGTAATAATTCATGCTCACAATTGAACTGGTAATATTCACAATTTTTATATTTGTTTTTAAACACAAATTTACTTGTATAAACGAAGCGAAGAAGTGTTTATTTGTGTAAGAGAAATTAAGTGAAAATCGGATTTATATGAATGATTATTATAGATATGAGATTGTTATTAACAATAAAAACAAAAGTTAAAAGTAACAGCTCTAAATGATCAACATAAATTATTATATATATATCAAATAGCAACTCATGTGTTACAATAAAGTATTTGGTTTTCATATTTGCCATTAAAGTTAAAGAATTTACAAATAAACCCTATATTTCACTTTGATTTTGATTTTTGGCCATATAGGTTTTTTTTTCTCTCTTTATTTCTTCTTTTTTTGGTTTTTGGTATCTATTTATTGGTGAAATTCATTTTTGGTCCGCCTATTTTTAATAAAACATTAAATAATATTTGGTTTTATATAATTATATTTCATTATGGCTAGGCGTTTTAGTTACATTATCTTTTAAGCATTAATCTCATGACGAACCGAAGTGAGCATGGGTGGAAAACTTCGTTGTTGGCATTGATGTTATATTAAGCGGGGTTAGTATTTATTGTATTTGTCTTATATTAATTATATCCTTCTACCATATAACATCAAATATTTTTAATTTATTTTAGAAAATAGGTGAGAATGTTTGGATCAAGCCAACACAATATAAATTGGTTTGTTGAACTCAAATTCATTTTGATCCGTTATCCAACCCTTCCAATCTCAAAGTAAAACTATGGATTTTCAGGTGGAGAAAGCCGTAAGCGAAAATAAAAAGATCTTATTCACCGGACATTCATCCGGAGGTGCCATAGCAAGTCTCGCCACACTATGGATGCTTGATGAATACGCACGAAAACATAAAATCAGACTTCCGATTGGTTGTGTAACATTCGGGTCCCCGCTGATAGGCGATGGGACCCTCACCCACGCGGTCCAACGAGAGAAATGGGCGGGTCATTTCACCCATTTTGTCATGGAGCATGACATCGTTCCTCGTATGATGCTTGCTCCAAAAGCATCCATCCAAGAACATCTACCTAGTATCCTCAAATTCTTCCAACAAAAGGTCAGCCCCATCGCCATCGATTATGATCAATTGGTAGATCGTAATCAAGCTGTATTATTTTTTGAAAATGTGTTGATTAATGCATCAACTGTTGCAAGCCATGATGCATTTGATCTTATGGAGCCTATGAATTCTCTAAAAGAGAGGTTATCGGCTGACTTTGTACAAGTCAGCCCTTACAGACCTTTTGGCATTTACGTTTTCTGCACTCGAGGTGATGACCAGGGTGCATCTGCACCTAGACAACAACTCGTTGTAGAAACGCAAATGCTGTTCTGCAGTTATTGTTTTATTTCTTGCAGTTACCTAACGAGAATCAAGATTTAACTCAATTTGCTCTTGAAAGTTTAACCGAAAATTTCGCTTATGAAAAAGAACTCAACAATAACAGATTGCGGTTGGAAAATTTGGTTTATCTAAAAGACCTGTGGACATCTAACAATACTACTGGTGATGCCGTTCGTATAAGTAACAAATCACTATTTGAACTGGTGAGTACTGATATGAATAAGTCCATTATAGTTGTGGTTTGTGTTGGATGTGCTAAATGTACTACCTACATAGTTTTTACTTACTATACTATTTTAATTTGTCACATCAGTTATATTATGTTATAATCGCACTAAAAGATAAAATTGATTTATGTTCTTATAGACTGCAAGCGCGAAATGGTGTCTATTGGCAGCAGAAGAGGCCGAAAAGAGGAAGAAAGAAAACGAGAATCAGATCAAAGATAACATGAGAAAGTACAAATCAAATCAAACCAAAATCAAACCAAAGATCATTGAGACATTCAAGCTTCAAAACGTGAACGAAGACTTCATAGCTAACGTGAACCGCTTAGAACAAGCTAAAATATGGGACGTGGTGATCGAAATGGTGATGCGTAAGGATTTGCCTGATGAATTCGAGGCGTGGGACGAGTTGGTGGATTTAGCAACTACATTTAGAAGACTTTACGAGCCATTGGATATAGCGAATTATTACCGACACTCTAAAGGCGACGGTTATTTGGGAGTCAGACCAAAGCGGTATAAGTTTACCCAGAGATGGTACGAGCACGCAAACGTGACGGGGTTTGAGTTGGTTTCTGAGAGTAATTTTGTTGCAGAAGTTGAAGAGCTTATGAAAGAAGTTTTAAAAGCTAAAGTTAATGAGAGTTTTAAAGACATAAAAGCTAAAGTTAATGAGGGTTTTAAGAACATCAAAGCTAAAGTTGAGAAGTGGCAATCTGATGAGAAAATAGTGTATGAAGATGTGTTTTGGGGGGGATCTGTTTTGTCAAAATTGCAGGAACAACTCGCGTAAGCTAACTAGATTTGATCGTCTGGAGGTGTGGTTGATCATCGAGGGTAGTCGGTTTTATGAGGTAAACGAGGTACGTTGTGTGAAGAGTTGAAGACAATGTTGAAAAAAACTTTTAGAATGCGGAAGGTGGGTTGAATTTGACGTGTCTGCTAGGCATTCTTGTTGTGTTTTTATTGAGTATCTGTATGTAATTTTATTGAAAACCGAGTTGTATTTGGTTATATGTGGTTTGATTCAATAATATTTGCCCAACGCTACCATCAATATGGTGAGTCACTGGAATAATGTGACAATATTTTCATAAACGATTCAAGGTTCTGCCTCCAAGAAAAACTTACATTGGATTTTGGTTAAAATGCATAACTTTATGAAAATTGTTAAATCAGTTGGGCCAAAACACCAGCCTCAAATTGGTTTAGGTCCAAAAGGGTTAACTAAGAACTGGTTCACTCGTTATATTTATTTTTATGAGGACTAAGCAAACGACGATAGGTCGAATAGGTTAACTAAGAACTGGTTCACTCGTTATATTTATTTTTATGAGGACTAAGCAAACGACGATAGCGTAATAGGCCACTGAACGAACACATATAGGACATTGTTTGCTTCAAGCATTTAAGATTAACCAAACAAATGAACGAACACAAATGTTATAAGAAAACCGATTTATGTTCATTTGTTGATATTCTAAACAAACTTAAACATTATAGAAAAAATAAAGACACAAACAAACATAATGAACATAAATGAGCATAAACAATGTCACTTGGGTATCAGTGTACTGATTAGTGACGAAACTTACTTGAAGCATACTTAGGTTCAAACCATATTAAAAGCAGTTTAGGATCATATAGTTTAAGAGTAGTATAGGTTTGTCGTATAAAGAATGAACATAAACAAACTCAAAAAAACACATTAACTAGAAATAAACAACAATATCCAAACTAAATTCTAAATAATCTCTTCATCACCCAATATAACAATATACATCATAAAATTAAACAATACCATTAGATGATTCAAAAATTAGATTAAATATAAGCTTCAAAAAACGAACATGAACAAACGAATATATGAATGACGAGCCAAATAGTGTTGTAAATAACTAATTGATTAATAAATTTAAATGGACATGAAAACAAACATAAAAACATGAATGTAATCAAACGTTCACAATCATCTATGAACGAACGAGACGTGTCATGTTTATCTATTTACTTAAATGAACAACAAATTTTGTTCATGTTCGTGCGTATATTAAATAAATGAATATAGATGGACTTCCTGCCTAAAAGTTTCGAACGGGTTACTAAACGGCCAACTAATTTATAGGCCTAGGCAAGTTTGGTAGCAACCTGTGAAGTATAAAAGCCAAAACAAGTATTTCTTCTGAAAGATAAATATCTTCCGAAGCTAAACATGTTTCTTCCAAAGGTTATGTTTGCTTCGGAAGAGTTCTGAAGTTTGATCTGATATCTTCCGAAGCTTATCACAATCTTTCGAAGGTTATTTAGCATCAGAAGATTTGGTGAGTATTGGGAGTATCAGAGTTGGCTTCGGAAGTTTTTTACAGGGGTGTTTCCTGCTTCGGAAGTTTTAGTCTAGGGGTCCAAAGTGTAAATTCTCAATATTATGTTGAGTGTATTATTTGACCGTCGTAGTTAGTTAGTCCTTTAGCGGTATAAATAAGGATCCTTGTAATCGGTGAGGAAGAATCACAAAAACCAGAAATCACAAACGCTTGTAATCATTTTTAATAAAGTTCTTTCTTGTGTTCGTTGAGTTCGTCTTCTTCGTTCTTGTTATTGTCGAATTGGACGTTCTTGTTCTCAATTGGTTTAACAATTGGTATCAGAGCCTGGTTAGATGCTCAATTGAGGATCGAGATTCAATCAAAGATCGTTCGGCGGTAACGATGGTGTCAACAAAGTTTGAGATTGAGAAATTCGACGGGAAGAATGACTTTGGGTTATGGCGGCTGAAGATGAAGGCATTGCTCGTTCATCAATGAGTGGTGGATGCCTTGACAGGAGAATATAAGTTGTCGAACACGATGTCTGACAAGGAGAAGAAGGAGATGCTTGAACAGGCACACAGTTCAATCATCTTGAACTTGGGTGATCGGGTACTGAGAGAAGTCTCGAAGGAGACGACGGCGGCAGGGGTCTAGTCAAAATTGGAAAGTCTGTACATGACGAAGTCTCTTACGAACAGGCTGTATCTCAAGAAGCAGTTGTACACTTTCCAAATGGCGCCTGGGAAGTCAATTGAAGATCATACTGACGAATTCAACAAATTGGTGTTAGATCTTGTGAACATTGAAGTTGAATTGGATGATGAAGACCAAGCTATCATATTCTTGACCTCTCTTCCATCATCTTATGAGCACTTTGTGGATACATTGATGTATGGTAGGGATACTCTTACCATTGAGGAAGTGCTTACAGCTCTCAATTCAAAGGAATTAAAGAAGAGAACTGATTATAAAGAAGATGGTGGAGAGGGCTTGGTGGTCAGGGGAAGATCTGAACAAAGAAGCTTCAAGCCAAGAAGTGTCTCAAAGTCAAGATCCAAGTACAAGAGGAGGTGTTTTATGTGTGGGTCAAAGAAGCACTTCAAGAAGGATTGTCCTGACTTGAAAAGAAAGAAGGGTGAATCAAGTGGGTCAACATCTCATTCTAGTCATAATGCACGAGATGATGTATCTGATGAATATGAGAGTGCAGATGTGTTGGCTGTCACAAGCAGCTGTATAGAGGATGAGTGGGTGATGGATTCAAGTTGTTCATACCATATGACACCTGTGAAGGAGTTCTTCAAGAATTTGAAGCTTGAAGATCTTGGTTCAATAAGGTTAGGGGATGACAGACCTTGCAAGATTGTGGGTCATGGTACAGTGACTCTGAAGATGAAGAATGGAATGGAAGTTGATCTTCATGATGTAAGGTATATCCCTAATCTTAAAAGAAGTTTGTTGTCTTTAAGGTTGTTGGAGAGATCTGGGTACCATGTTAGCCTTAGGGATGGTAAGGCTAAGGTGATTAAAGGATCAATGTTAGTACTATCTGGTAATAGAAAAGGATAATTATATCTATGTACCAGATACTGCTGGTGTAGTAGAATCCCATGTGGCAACTGCCTTAAGTGATAGTAGTTCTAGGGCCATGTTGTGGCACCAGAGGCTTGGTCATGTTAGTCAGCAAGGGCTGGTGGAGTTGCAGAAGCAACAGATGATGACTGAGTTGAAAAATTATGATTTTGGTTTTTGTGAAACTTGTATTCTTGGGAAACAAAAGAGGGTTAGATTCACAAGGGCTAGGCATATCACAAGTGGGGTATTAGACTATATTCACTTTGATTTATGGGGTCCTGCTAAGGTTGATTCTTTGGGTGGTACTAGATATTTTATGACTTTGATAGATGATTTTTCAAGAAGGGTTTGGGTGATCATCTTAAAGAATAAGAGTGATGCTTTTGGTAAGTTCAAGGAATGGAAAGTCCTTGTGGAAACCCAAACTGAAAAAAAGTCAAGAAGCTAAGAACTGATAATGGGTTGGAGTTTTGTAACCATGAGTTTAATCAGTTTTGTAAAGCTCAAGGTATTGCAAGACACAGAACTATGCCTGGTACTCCATAGTAGAATGGTTTGGCTGAAAGGATGAACAAGACTTTACTTGAAAAGGTAAGGTGTATGTTGGCTAGTTCTGGTTTACCCAAGCATTTTTGGGCTGAAGCTGTGACTAATGCAGCCTATCTAGTCAACAGGTCTCCATCAGCTGCATTAGACATGAAGACTCCTATGGAGGCATGGTCAGGTAGAAAATATGACTATAGTGATCTAAGAGTATTTGGGTCATTGGCTTATGCTTATGTTAGCCAAGGAAAGCTAGAACCCAGGGCCTGCAAATATGTATTTCTAGGATACCCTGATAGTGTGAAAGGGTATAGGTTGTGGAGACTAGATGGTGGCAGACCTAGGGTGATAGTGAGCAGAGATGTGGTTTTCCAAGAAGATGTTATGTACAAAGCCATTGAAGGGAAAAGGAGTTCAGAAGTTGAGGAGCAGAGTGGGGTTCAGATTGAGGTGAAGCAGTAGGGTGTGAGTGATAAAGATCTTGATCATGGCACTTCTGATAGCCAAGGGGTTGTTTTGGATGATTACCAATTGGCTAGGGACAGACAAAGGAGACAAGTGGTACCTCCTCTCAGGTATAGAGAGGGGATTGATTTGTCAGCATTAGCCTTTGTGCTGCTAAAGAAGAAAGCATCTATGAACCATTGTCTTACTCAGAGGCAATTTCTGTAAAAGAAAGCTCAAAGTGGTGTAAAGCCATGGAGGAAGAGATGGAATCTCTGTATAAGAATGGCACATGGGAGCTGGTTAATAAACTTGAGGGTCACAAGCCTGTATCATGTAAGTGGTTGTTCAAACTGAAAGATGGGATTTCTGAAGGTGAACCTCCTAGGTACAAGGCTAGATTAGTAGCTAAGGGGTTTACACAGAAGCCAGGGGTGGATTACAATGAAATATTCTTACCTGTGATAAAATATTCATCTATCAGGGTTATGCTGTCATTGACTGCTTCAATGGATATGGAGTTACATCAGTTGGATGTAAAAACTGCATTTTTACATGGGAATCAAGATGAAACAATCTATATGAAGCAGCCAGAGGGGTTTGAAGTTAAAGGGCATGAAGATAAGCTGTGTCTTCTTAAGAAGTCCTTGTATGGGCTGAAGCAATCTCCTAGACAGTGGTATAAAAGGTTTGATGAACATATGGTGACTAATGGGTTTAAGAGGAGCAGCTATGATAGTTGTGTTTACTTCAAGGAATACAGCTTGAATAAATTTGTTTATTTGTTGTTGTATATGGATGACATGTTGGTGGCTTGTCAAGACTTAAAGGAAGTTGAAGCTACCAAGAGAATATTGATGTCTGAGTTTGAAATGAAAGATCTGGGAGAAGCAAAGAAAATATTGGGCATGGAAATCAAGAGAGATAGGGAACACAAGGTGTTGAAATTGTCTCAAAGCTCTTACTTAGGGAAGGTATTGAATAACTATAGAATGAATTAGGGGAAGCCAGTGAATGTTCCTATTGGTGCTTATTTTAAACTGTCAGGCTCTGATTGTCCTAAGTCAGATGTTGAGGTTGAGTATATGAAGAAGGTGCCTTATGCCAATGTGGTTAGGAGCTTGATGTACTTGATGGTGTGTACAAGGCCAGATATTAGTTATGCTGTGAGTTTGGTCAGCAGGTACTTGTCTAATCCAGGTAAAGCTCATTGGGATGCTATGAAATGGATCTTAAGATATCTCAGAGGTACTAAACACTATGGCTTAGTGTTTGGGAATCATGAACATGTGGGGAGTAAGAGGATTGTTGGTTATGTTGATTCGGATTTTGCCAAGGACCTGGATAGGAGTAGATCTATTACAGGATATGCATTTCAGGTGCTAGGTAACTTGGTTATTTGGAAAGCCCAGTTGCAACATGTAATGGTATTATCTACCATAGAAGCTGAGTATATAGCTTTGACTGAGGCAGTCAAAGAAGCTATATGGCTGCATGGTTTTGTTTCTAAGTTGGGAATCGATGTTGCACACTCAGTGGTATTTTGTGATAACCAGGGTGCAGTCCAGTTGTCTAAGAACAGCATGTTTCATGAGAGGACAAAGCACATTAATGTGAAGTTGCACTTCATAAGGGATGTGGTGAATGCTGGGGAGGTGAAAGTGAAGAGTGTATCTACTTTGGAGAATCCAATAGATGTGTTTACTAAGTCTCTACCTGGTGTCAAGTTCAACTTTTGCTTGGATGCATTGGGAGTTGGTTAAAATCTTGTTTTGGTTTTAAGGTGGAGATTGTGAAGTATAAAAGCCAAAACAAGTGTTTCTTCAGAAAGATAAATATGTTCCGAAGCTAAACATATTTCTTCCGAAAGTTATGTTTGCTTCGGAAGAGTTCTGAAGCTTGATCTGTCTTCCGAAGCTTATCACAATCTTCCGAAGCTTATCACAATCTTTCGAAGGTTATTTAGCATCGGAAGATTTGGTGAGTATTGGGAGTATCAGAGTTTGGCTTCGGAAGTTTTTTACAGGGGTGCTTCCTGCTTCGGAAGTTTTAGTCTAGGGGTCCAAAGTGTAAATTCTTAATATTATGTTGAGTGTATTATTTGACCGTTGTAGTTAGTTAGTCCTTTAGCGGTATAAATAAGGATTCTTGTAATCGGTGAGGAAGAATCACAAAAACCAGAAATCACAAACGCTTGTAATCATTTTTAAAAAGTTCTTTCTTGTGTTCGTTGAATTCGTCTTCTTCGTTCTTGTTATTGTCGAATTGGACGTTCTTGTTCTCAATTGGTTTAACACAACCCTTGAAGCTTAAGGATATATTCGACAACAATAAATAGTATGATAATAGGTGTGGTAAATTTCCATGTAAACAACCAGACTACAATCATAGGATCAACAAATGTAAACAGTAGTCCGACCAACAATCGCGCTTTGAGACTTGTTTTAAAGATTGCAATGTAATTTCTTAATAAAGACAAAGTGCAGATCGATTTGAATGTAGTCGTCTGGTGGAGTGAATGAACATGGAAACTTCAAGGAAGTCTACATGAAACTTAAAGAGATTCGATAACAAGAAAAAATAAGATAAAAAACCAAACAGGTAGGTTTCACTACTGACAATTTGGGCAAGATGGAAGTTTAGTCCTGTGGAGTGAGTGATCATGGAAGCTTCGATCGAAGTTTACGAGTGTAGACTGTAGACACAGAATCCAAACAAGTTTACTAAGAAAAGAACGGCTAGTAGGACTGAATTTCTGACATGACATGAACCTAACATAAAATTTACGGTTCAGATAGGACCCATGAACCCATTTAGCTCGACGGGTCGTGTTTGGGCTAAAATCGGCGGGTTCACAGATTGAACCGTTTAACCCATTTTTTATTTATTCTATTTTTATATATTTTTTTGTTAGAAATTCAAATTCTTGGGTGTTTTATTTTAAAATTGAAAACTGAAAATAAAAATTTACATAAGAACTTATAACTAAATTATAATTGTGATACATTTGTGCATCTTTTGTTTAAGAATAGTAATTTCATAGAATTCATATGTGAAAAAGTATAAAAAATTAGAAATTAGAAGCAAATGAGTCGCATTGGGGTTCACATGTGTGACACAATTTTTCAGTCTATGTTGGGTTGAAACCGCCTAACCGCAAACATGACTCGTTGAACACATCTAACAGCCGGAAACAAAAAATATATTTGTACATACTTGTCAAACATAATGAAAATGAAAAAAAGCAATGACATATATATCATAATAGAAACAATAGATTTTAGTGTATTTATGATATTCACGGGGATACATAGTCATCTAATAAAACCGACGCTATATTGAACGTCACTCTATCCTTTTAACCAAATCATAATTAAAAACCAACACCAAGCCTTAATGATATATGGGTTGTCATTAAAAACCTACAGATTTATTCTTGACTTCTTGTCAATTTCAACATTTATTTTGCTACAACCTCCAGATCATAAAACCATATCAAAATAACATGGAATATGTAGATAGAGTTTGACTTGGAGTCAACCAAGGTGTGAAAACAAACCAGCAAGTGTATACACTTTTCTTAAAATGTACGCAACATATTTGACTTAGCTTCTGTTTTACACAGGATCCAAAAACAGACTGGATCGCGATCTACTATACACAACATTACCCTACACTTTGTACAAGAAGCTGTTTCCCAAAGTTTAAAACAGTTCGCTAAATGTTATATGGCCTACACATAAGTTTTTCCAGACCGTTTTGTAAAAAGTAGATAAATGTAAGGGTGGAATTGTAAACATGCATATTCCTTGAAATTTCTTGGGTCTTTCTTTATTTTCTATATAACTAACTAGACGTTAATCAAGAGAATAAACACATTCTACTTACACAACCGTGTGTGTCCAGTGTGTGTTTTATAGAGAAAAAATGGAGGTAGAGAGAGAGTCAGTGAAACTAAGCCTTACTAATGAGCTTATCAAAGAAGCTTGCACCCTCTCCATGAAAGCTCATAGAAGTAAACATTATGTTACTAACAGCAAGAAATATGCTGCTGGTTCATCATCATCGGTTTTGATCTTCGCGCTTCAACGATCAATGGAGGTCGAAGATCTCTACCGTGGTGATCAATTTGGAGAGACTGATGTTGATCATAATCTGTTCCCGGCTCTCCTGCGTATCGGAGAAGGTCAACTTGCCAAAGTCAACAGATCAATTCTTGAAATGTTTCAGGATCTTTTGATCAATTCAGAGTTCAAATCAGAGGTATAGTTGACTTTCACTTTCTATTTTTAGTGCAAAAAAATAAATAAATCATGTATTTATATAGATTACGGAAATAATATTGCTATTATAATCATAACTACAATTAACTTTAGTCTACTCTTAAACCGGGCTAGAAAGTGGGTCAAACTGACCCGACCCGTTTTGACATACTAAATATGGCTTGTTCAACCAAACTCATTTTTATCTGTTATCCAGGTGGAGAAAGCTGTAACAGAAGGAAAAAAGATATTATTTACAGGACATTCATTTGGTGGAGCAATATCAAGTCTTGCTACACTGTGGATGCTTGATGAATACACAAGAAAACGGAAAATCAGACCTCCGATTGGTTGTGTAACGTTCGGGTCACCGCTAGTAGGCAACAGGACCCTGACCCACACGGTCCAGCGAGAGAAATGGGCGGGTCATTTTACCCATTTTGTCATGGAGCGTGACATTGTTCCCCGTATGATGCTGGCTCCAAAAGCATCCGTTCAAGAACACCTACCTGATATCCTTAACTTTTACAAACAAAAAGTCAACGCCATCAGCACTCAAAAATCCCTCAAAGTTCCCAACTTTTTAAAGAAAAATACTCCTGCAAGAACCAGTGATCCTGATCAGCTGGTAGATGATAAGAAAGCTGTTGCCTTTTTCGAAAACGTGTTGATTAATGCATCAACTGTTGCAAGCCATGATGCATTTGATCTAATGGAGCCTGCAAATTCTCTAAAGAAGATGTTTTCGGCTAATTTTGTAAAAGTCAGCCCTTACAGACCTTTTGGCATTTATGTTTTCTGCACTCGAGGCGATGATCTGGGTCCATCTACACCCAGACAACAGCTCGTTGTGGAAAACCCGAATGCTGTTCTACTGTTATTGTTTTATTTCTTGCAGTTACCCAATGAAGATCAAGATTTAGCGCGGTTTGCTCTTGAGAGTTTATCTGAGAATCTAAGTTATGAAGAAGAACTGAACAACAATGGATTACGGTTGGAAAAATTGGTTTATCTGAAAGACCTTAATAAAGAGCTGCGGACGTCTGACGGTACTAATGGTGATGCAGTTCGTACTAGTAACAAATCTCTATATGAATTGGTGAGTACTGAATTTTGATCCATTTTAGCAAGAGTCAATTATAACAAAGAGAAAACAAGGTAAATGAGCCAAATTTCTCTCAACATGTATTTTTATTATCAATCAATTAATCGTACCCAGTAAAATCCCATTGCAGCTCAGATTATCACTGAAAAAATACAATTTTTGCAATAACAATCGATAAAGAGATTATTCAACCTACCAACCTCTAATCATCTTCTTGATTTTATTTCTGGGTTCTTGAACTAAACTATATATTCATGTTCTCATAGACTGCAAGTGCGAAATGGTGTCTGTTAGCAGTGGAAGTGGCCAAAAAGAAAAAGGAAAAGAACATGGATAAGATTAAAGCATCCATGAGAAATTATAAATCAAACGAATCCAAACCGCCAAAAAAGATCATCGAAGATCTGTTAGACGAGATGATCGAGTACAAAGAAAAAGATAGGGATGGAAATACTGATTACTATGAAGATTTCAAGCTTCAAAACACGTATGTTGACTTTCAAGCTAATGTGAACCGTTTAGAGCAAGCTAAAATATGGGATGTGATTCCTGAAATGCTGATGCGCAGGGATTTACCTGATGAATTTGAGGTATGGGATAAGTTGGTGGATTTAGGGACTCGATTTAGAAGACTGTATGAGCCGTTGGATATTGCAAATTACTACCGTCACTCGAAAGGTGACGATACGGGAGACAGGTATATGGCGGTCAGACCAAAGAGGTATAAGTTTACACAGAGATTGTATGAGCATGCAAATGTCACCGGGTTTGATTCGGATTCTGAGAGTAATTTTGCTGCAGAGGTTGAGGAACTTATGAAAGAGGTTATAAAACCGAAGAACAAGACGATGGAAGAGGTTAAGAACGATTTTGAGAGCATAAAGAATAAAGTAGAGGAGTGGAAATCTGATGAGAAAATAAAAGAAGCATATAAAGATGTATTTTGGGGAGAATCTATTCTGTCTAAGTTGCAAGAAAAACTCACAGAAGCTATAACTATATTTGATCAGTCTTGAGGCATGGTCATCAAGGCTAATCGGTTTTGTGAGGTTAACAAGCTAAGTTTATATGATGACGATGTTGAATAAAACTTTCAGAATGCGAAAAGGAGGGCTGAATTTGTCGTGTATGTTGGCCATTCTTGTTGCAGGCTGTCTAATCTTATTTGTAATATGTTTGATTGTTTCATATGTGATTTAGTTAAATTTTAAAATTATCTGTAGTAATTCACCTTTGATTCTGTAATAGATGTCTTAGTTAAATTTAAATTTTAATATTATTATTGTCATTTGATGGGTATACAAGTCAAACTGATTCAATTCATAAAGTCAACCGGCTGCCATTTCTCTAATTAGATAATTAGTGAGGATTAAGTTAGTACTTATGGTAAGACTACAGAAACCATTTTCCTAAATTCCCTTACTTCTTAACAAGACAGTAGACGTAACAAAGAGGAAGCCTCTGAATGCAGAAGGAATATTCCAATTACACATCAAGATTATGATTTTCTTGTAAAAACAGTTTATATGTTAGCTAATTTTTTTATCAATAGGCGAGGAAGCCATTAAACAACTAACAGATAAAAAGACATGAAGATGCTTAAATCGTGAAGTCAACATTCAGAAATACATTTAGCAGCGTATTTTCTAGAGCGAATCGAGTCTACCCCATAAGCTATCTTATAAAATCTTACAGAATCATAAACAATCGAATCGTCTTAAGAATCTCAGGTATCTGATAGCGTTCACGGACATTCTTCTTAGAGTATCGTAAGCATCCCATCCAGTAGCCAGAAAGCTTCAATGTAGCTAATATTTGAGCTAAATGAGTAAGGAAACAGGACCAAAATGTTACTTGATAAAAGTGAGTAATGTAGCATTTAACAGAAATAGGAGAAATCCTCTTGGGAGTGAAGCACAACTTACAAAAGTTTCTTCTGTGACGCTAAACTCCTGAAATACACACCATAGTACCATACTCATTGACAAATTGTGAAATGTGAATCAAATCAAACTGAATCATAGATTCACTTAAAACTATAAGACAGAGATTAAGCATCCTAGTGATGTTGGACTGAAATACCAACAAAAGAGGTTGTTTTCGACTTACACATGATCTCTTATAAAAATCTCAAAATCATGATCTTTTATCTCATCAGTCATTTGTTATGTCACTAAATACTAGCAAGAGTTGACCTTTCCTTTATGCGGCTACAAAATTTGGAGCTATACACTCTACACACAAATGCACGAAAACAACAAAGGCAAAAGATCCAATGTAGATCATATAGAGCTGTATAATTAGATTTGATCTAATACCAATGAGGTAACTATCAAGCAGGATTCCAATTGTCCTCTAATATACATATATAGAAAAATCTCCATAAGTAACAATCGATAGGTTGTAGATGATAAATTGTATAAGTCGTAGGCAATGAATTCAATGGAAAAAAGTAAAACGCCACTCAAAGGGCATTTCACAATATTTATTTCTTAGGTTAATGTATTTATTGATACATAACAGATACATAAACAGCATGGACAATATTCCTAAAAGTGATCAACCATAAGCATAGGCACTCATTAAACTAGTAAACAGTAAGGATGGATCGACTCAAAAAGGTTTATAAAATTGCCTGCAAGACAGCTTGCAATGCAGTTGAAATGATGTATTTGATTTATATATATATTCCCTTATGTATTAACATACCAACAAAGCCAACTAGCCTATAGGCCAAACTCACACGAACATACGTCCCAAACACTAGAAGATGATGTCTATCGACATAACCTACGGCTAATATCAGTTTCTAACATATAAGCAAAAAAGACACGATAAGGGGTCCCACATACGCATTCAACTAACGGCTAGCCATCATGCTGTAAGAACGAGGCAATTTAGAAGTCGTATTCCCATGATCAAACTGTTCATACTGCTTCCTGCACCCTGGACACCGACCATTATCTTCAAGAATCCTTTTGTAGCAGAAAAGACAGAGCCTGTAACCACACAAGCAAGGAAGAAAACTCGAGTCTGTTACATCCAGATCTTCACAGCATATCGGACATGCTGTTGGAGCAAATTCACCATATTTGAAACCCCATGTGGTTTCTACATACTTTCTATCCGAATTCATGGGGAAACTGTTTTGTTTTAGCAAATTTGGCAGACACTGCGGACGATGACAATCATCTGACCTCCATGCCCGATGATTCACAGGCGCGTGGCAGTTTACTTGATCATCTTTGATCGTCTCCACAGGCTCCAACTGTGGGAAATGATCACGCATTTCGGGCTCTAGATTCGGGTTATGATCAGTTTTTATCTCATCAGCTGCTAAAGCATCAGCAATAGCCTCCCAATCATCCAAACAACCGTTGTCACCGTCATCTTCTTCTGTCATACTTCCTGAATAACATCCACCACTATCACAGCTACTGCTGCTGCTGCTGCTACTGCTGCTGCTGCTACTACTGCTACCACTGGTGAAATTAGTAGCCGATGCGTTACTCATTAAACTACTAGTATGACTAATGGGGCTGTTGGATGGAGACTCCAAATCACTGTAATGGTTCATCAAACTATCATTCTCATCACCACTAGGGTTAATCACCAATGTCGCCATCGATTCACTTTCCCCCTTATTTGGGGCATGCATGTCGGAAGCAGGCGTTTTCTGACGATTAAACCCCTTGTTCTTCACTGAAAGAGAATCAAACATTCGATTAATCATAAGAAAAACAAAAACACATTCAGAGAACACCAAATCAAATAGCACAATTGTAAAATGCACATTCAAAATCAAGATACTAACAAAACCCACCTTGAGAAAGCCACTGTTCACGACGAACATCAAGTTTACACTGCTTCAATTTCGCAGTCTTGTTCACCTTCAACATCAACAAATCGGGTGAAAATCACAAGAAAAACAAGAATAACACCCCAAAAACAAAACCCAACACGATTGTCATGTAGTCAATCAATCTATCAGCCCATACGACAAAAAAAACACAAAATTGAACACGCAAAGATGAATGTACCCTCTTTTTCTTCCCAAATTCCTTCTGATTCGAACCAGAGGTCGGGATCGAAGCACTGACGGTTGAATCGTACACCATAGCTGTTGAATTCTCAACAAGAATCAAATTCAAACAAAACCCAGATCAAGAACAAACGAATTATGATGAAAATCGAAAGTATTGATCGAAAGATTGAATCGATTTGAAGAATTTTGGGAGTAAAAGAACGAATTTTGGTGTTGATAGATAACGGAATTTGGTCTCTGCTTCGTACGCCCTTTTGCAAACACATGAAACAGAGGTTGCCCTGAACTCGTTATTTTATTATAAGTGGGTATTTACAATTATAACCTTCGATTACGGGTTCATTTGCAGATCGTGCCACTGATTTAGATGACGTAAGTTGCGTGTGACGTCGATCTTTCGTCCAACTTTAATGTCATTTAATTCCTTTTGGGACACGAATCATTACCTTTTTGTAAAACTTATTGCTTTTGGTTTGATATTTTTTAATGGACGAGAGTTGTATAATGTGTTTATATTATTGCATTGGTTTTTAAGCGCTTCTTTTACCGTAACATCAGGCACCGCAGTCTCGTTTTCTGCCCACCCAGACATCATTGCATCTTCATGAACCACCCCTCAAGCACCGAATGAGTTCTACTATAGAAGCTTTCAATGTACACCCGGAGGCAAATATTTCACATGTGTATTTGATCTGATCTTCACACCCTAGCTCTTTATCGGGCGATGACTCCCAACAACCATTAATTAATCAACAACACTATAAATAATCATTAATCTCCTTCCAACCCTTCTTCCTTTGAACCCAAATCTAGTAATCGAATACAACATTGTATATCTCCAAACTAGAAATCAAAGGTGTCGTGCATACAAAAACTTGAGCTGACATATGAACCTATAACCCATCGACGATTTATAGCGAGGGTGATTGTGGTGGTTGTAGTGATCTGTGGCAGATTCAAATTTGTTTCATGGGGGTCGGCAATTTTTAAGGGTTAATTTTATATCAATAAATATTATATTTTTAGTATAATACAGTTCGGTTCGGATTGGATCACACAATAAGAAGATAAAAATCCAAATTAAACTAAATAATCAGATAATTGATCTACTAACATGTTTCAGTTCTCAAACTAATATTATCATTTAACACTAAAGGTGTAAACAAGTAAAGTTAACTTGTGAGTTACTTGGTATTGGCTTGCTAAAAACTCAAAACAAGCTGAGCTTAAATGATCAAGAGTTCATATTATGATTCAATTAATAAATGGGCTCAATCCAGAGCTTCACATATCAAGTCTAGGCCAGGTTTGAGTTTGAAAAATTTTGAAAAAAAAAGCTGGAGTTAGCCTAGACAAGCTCAAGCACAACTCTTGTCTACACCACTATCTAACACTCATAATAACATTAAAACAATCAATCATCTATACAAATAATTAATTAATAAGGTAAATGAAAATTTATTTTCAATATTTTTATTAAGTTTAAAACTTTATATAAAGTATTAATTGGTAAACTCGTTCAATAGGCTTTGTGCATTTGTAATATATAATTAAATGAGTTATGGGTTTAAAAAATAAATGTTTGGCATAAGTTTGAATTATTAAAAATAGTTATAAAAAATGAACTTAATTATCCAAACTAATTATTTTATGGAGACTGTCGAGATATGATAATATATATATCATTAGAAATAAAAATTTCATGGGATGCGGGCGGTTATCATCTCTCAACTCTAGGTCCGCCCACCGGCGAAGCTTCATAGGGGTCGGGGGGCGCCCGCCCCCATTTTTTTCCCGTCGGTAGTGTTAATTTTCGGCTCGGCAGTGTAAATTTTTGGTTCGGTAGTGAAATTTTTTTAATAGATATAGTGTTCGCCCCCACCCCCGCCCCTCTAAACCGTGGTTCAAGCTCCGCCACTGGGTCCGCCTCTGGTAGCGATGATAATTTATACCTGCTTCCTTTTGGGTTTGAATTGGGTGTGGGTTCGGGACACGTGTCTCTTACGTGTGCTTCGATGACGTTCGTTTATAAAGGTCGTTGGCCTTCTCTTTCTGGGTTCCCGCTTTCATTCTGCCGTTGTGGATTCCCTGTGGATTCTTGCTATTAAGGTTTGGCTTTTCCTTTTGTTAGCTCTTTTCAGGTCTTTGATTCTCATCGGTGTTCACTTTGATTTTCGTCTCTTTCGTATATGGTGTTGAGCTTTGATTTGGTTTTTTGGTTCTGCATGTTCTGGTGTTCTGTGGATTTTGGGGGTTTGGTATGTTTTAGTTTGTGTGTTTTGCTGATTTTGATTTTGATTTTCGTTTTGGGGTGAGGACCTTGATTAATGTTGTTTCGAGGTTGGGTGTTTAAGTTGTTGTCGACGATCGTTTGATTGGGTGTCTTTTCTGTTCTGAATCTCTGATATGGAATACGTATATGGTGTTAAACTTTGATTTAGTTTTTGGTTCTGCATGTTCTGGAGTTTTATGGATTTTGGGGTTTTGGTATGTTTTAGTTTGTGTGTTTTGCTAATTTTGATTTTGATTTTCGTTTTGGGGTGAGGACCTTCATTAATGTTGTTTCGAGGTTGGGTGTTTAAGTTGTTGTCAATGAGCGTTCTCATGGTTTCCGACCTTCATTTCGATTTTGATTCTGGTTTTGGGGTGAGAACCTTCGTTGATGTTGTTCGGGGGTTAAGTGTTTAAGATGTTTTCTACGATCATTTAATTGGGTTTTTTTTTTTTGTTTTGGATCTGTGATATGGAATATGTTGTCATTCAGAGGGTTGCATGTTCTAAGACTTAGGTTTTGTTGATAATTTTTTTTGGTAGTCTTTGGATTGCTGTCGAGGTATGTTAAATGGTTATTTCTTTTGGGTTTAGGTATGCAGACAATAGTTCTTATGACTGTATTTGGTAGAGACTATAGAAGTATTTTGTTGGCGTGTTATTTCAGATGATATATATTGACTGGTTATGGATGGAAGCTGAAATAGTTGGTGTTAAAAATGTTTGTTTTAATCTGTCTTTTTGATTTGAAACACATAAATGTAATGAGTCATAACTTTATAATCTGTTAGATCTTTAAGGTTATAATGTTGATTCTTAATTAATAAAAACAATGATCAGAAGGGAAGACTTGCCCTCTTAAAAAATCATATTATTGATGCTTTTACATGAAAACTGCTTTATAGACTACAGGTCTCAATAATCGTATGATCAGTTATTTCAGATGATATATATTGGCTGGTTATGGGTTGGTGTTAAAGATGCGTGTTTTAATCCATCTTTTCAGAATTTTGAAACATTCTAAGTGTAATGAGTCAAAGCTTTATAATCTGTTAACCTGCAAGAACATGGAATCAATGTTTTTATACCAGATCGATAGGCTGGTTCAACTGATTGGGCCGACATTAAAACGAGTGTTGGATCCATTTCAATAAAAGGTTTCTTAAACAATCCATTTTTAATCAATCTCATTTTTGAACCTAATGTGAAGCTCTCTTAAGTTCATGCATCTGTTGGTTGCTGTTTTTTTTGCATTTCCTATTTTCTTGATTTAATTAAAGTGGCATGCTAACTGTCATTGTATGTGGTTTGTGTTTTTTTTGCTTGGTTGTTGCAGATTTAGTTCTATCTTTGTGTTGCTCTTGAGTTATGTTAAATTGTTAGGTTTGTTTTCATTGATACTTTTAAAATTCTATTCAACCATTTTGCTGTTTGAGGTTTATAGGATAATATTAGGAAGGTGATTATCTCTTTAGTTTGTCTGTATTATCATGCTAGATGAATTATATTTTACACGTAGAAAATCACCAATTTTTATTCGGATAATAAGATCAAACAGTAGTTCCTATGGTTTAGTGAAAGTGAATTGATATTGATTTATGAAATAGGTAATTATAGTTTGTGTTATGTGATTTTAAGTGCCTGCAGCTAATGGTTGCTATTTTTTGGCATTTCGTATTTTGCTTATTTATTTAAAACAACATGTTAACTGTTGTAGTATATGGTTTGTGTTAGTTTTGGCAGGTTGTTGCAGATTCAGTAGTATCTTTGTGTGGCTCTTGAGGTATGTTAGGTTGTTATGTTTGTTTTCAGTGCTAATTTTAAAATATATTTAGAATATGCGCTGTAGTTAGTGTGTAGATGTGCGGGAGGTGATTATGTCTTTAGTTTGTCTGTATCATCATGCTAGATGAATTATATTTTACACGTAGAAAATCACCAATTTTTATTCGGATAATAAGATCAAACAGAAGTTCCCATGGTTTAGTGAAAGTGAATTGATATTGATTTATGAAATACGTAATTATAGTTTCTGTTATGTGATTTTAAGTGCCTGCAGCTAATGGTTGCTATTTTTTGGCATTTCGTATTTTGCTTATTTATTTAAAACAGCATGTTATCTATTGTAGTATATGGTTTGTGTTATTTTTGGCAGGTTGTTGCAGATTCAGTAGTATCTTTGTGTGGCTCTTGAGGTATGTTAGGTTTTATGTTTGTTTTCAATGCTAATTTTAAAATATATTTGGAAGATGCGTTGTGGTTAGTGTGTAGATGTGCTCTGTTTATAGCAACTACCTTAGTACTATTACACGTATAGTTCCTTGAATATTTAGTTCGGACACTATGCTATGACGTTACTTCACGTTGTTTTATTATTATTTGGGATACATGGCTTTGACGTTGTAGTTGGTGTTGTATTTGTCTTGATCAATAGCAATGGTGACAGTGTGACATGTGATTCATTAGTTAAATAGCGTATATGTCTCTTGCTCATAGTTTGAAGAGAAGGAAGGAACTGCCTTCTTCCTCAAATACACCTTTAAATGCTGCTGATGGTGGTGCGGATGTACGTCATGCTACTGTTACTGAGTGTTGTAGTGAATCCTCTAGGTTAGCTTTGTTGCCTGATAAAATCGTAGTTCCCACAACTTCAACTCTTAATTCAGATTCTGAGCCTTACGTGTATGCCGATTCTGGTGAGTTTGAGTATGCGTGTGAGTTTTGTGGGGCTTATTTTTGGTCTGCTGAGCGTGTTAGTCATGTCACGCGTAATCGTACTCCTAGATATAATCAGTGCTGTAGGGCTGGTCGTGTGCGTGTGCGTCTGCCTCAGGATCCACCGACGATTGTTAAAGAACTTTATCAACGTGTTGATTTTCTTGATAGTATTCGTGCTTATAATTCCATGTTTTCGATGACGTCTTTTGTAACGATTGTAGATATCTCGATTAATAGTGGTATCGGTCCTTATGTGTTTAAGGTCGAGGGTTAGGTCTACCATTGGATTGGCACATTGTGTCCTCCACCGAATAAGAGGTCGCGTTTCCTTCAGATGTATGTATACGACACTGACCGTGAACTTTCAAATAGGATGCATTTGTTTGGGGGCGATGACTGTTCGCGTGTCCGTGTTGAAACCGTGGAGCTTCTAATGTCTCTCATGGAGAATGTTAATGCCTTAGTAAAGCTTTTTCGTTCAGCTAGAGAACTTTGCCTTCAAGAATCTGTTCCTGACTTTTTGATTACACTTTTTGGTTCAGTAAATAAGCGCTCTTATGATTGTCCAGCTGCTGGTACAATAGGGGTGATTGTGCTTGAAAGTCCTCCACCTACTGATGATTTTGACATTGTTATTCATTCAAAGAGTGGTCCACCTCAACGAGTAAACAAATTACATCCTCTTTATATGTCATTATAGTATCCATTGTTGTTTCTGCATGGAGAGAGTGGATGGTCGCCTCACCTTAGGCTTACTTATGACGAGGCAGGGAGTGGTAGGAAGCTATCCATGAACATGTATTACAGCTATCTGCTTCATGATCGGCATGGTATCTACTCTTTACTACTGAGCGGAGGTCGTCTTTTCCAACAATTTTTAGTTGATGCTTACATATGCATAGAACAGAGTCGATTAGATTACATAAGATCTCATCAGAATTTATTTAGAACTGAATTTCTTCAAGGTGTTCACGATGCGTTATTAAGAGGTGATACTGAGGGTCGTTCCATTGGAAAACGTGTTGTGTTCCCAGCTTCATTTACTGGTGGCCCGCGTTATATGTATAAACATTACCAGGATGCGCTAGCGATATGTTGAGTGCATGGGAACCCGCAGTACTTTATTACTTTCACTTGTAACGTCAAATGGCCAGAAATAACGAGGTATTTTGCTGCGCTCTCTCCACTGAAACCTCAGGACAGGCCTAATATTGTTGCTAGGATTTTCCGAATCAAAGTTAAAGAAATGCTTGATTTCTTGAGATTAGAACGACCTTTTGGTAAGGTTGCTGCCGATTTGTACACTATTGAGTTTCAAAAAAGGGGCCTTCCTCATTATCATATGCTTTTATGGGTTACAGAGGCATTTAAAATTCATGACCGCAACCAAGTTGATAAGTATATATCTGCTGAAATACCAGATGCCATATTGTCACCTACGCTTCATTAAATTATCACGGATTCCATGATGCACGGGCCATGCGGTCTAGCCAGGCCTAACGCTCCATGCATGGTTCATGGGAACTGTTCAAAAAGGTTCCCAAAGGCCTATGGAGCTAACACGACATTTGATAAAAATGGCTATGTGCAATATAGAAGGCGACCTGATTCTAAGACTGTAGATAAGGGGGGAATCTTGCTGGATAATTCTTATATAGTTCCCTACAATAGAGATCTTTGCCTACGCTTCCAAGCTCACATCAATGTTGAATATTGTGGTTGGAATATGGTGATTAAGTATCTATTCAAGTATATATCCAAAGGCGCCGATCGAATTAGATTTTCCATTACGAAATCTGATACACAGCGTGATAAAGTTGCCTCCAACAGCCACTTGCCCATAAATGAGGTGAGAAATTACATAGACGGTCATTTTATATGTCCACATGAAGCATCTTGGAGAATCTTAGATTTTCCGATTCACCACATAAATCCAGCAGTTCAGGTTTTAGCTGTACATTTGGAGAATATGCAGAGCATGAGTTTTAAAGATGATCACCACTTGCAGGAGATTATAGACAATTTGGCAAGGAAAAGGACCACATTGAAGGAGTGGTTGGCAAATAATAAAGTAGACGCAAGTGGTAGGCATCTCCGGTATGTCGATTACCTTTCAGAATACAGATGGGATAGAAATAGAAAGCAATGGCTTCGTAGGGTTAGGGATAACAACCCTGCTATGGGAAGGCTTATTTATGTTCATCCTACGTGTGGAGAGTTATTTTATTTACGTATGTTGTTAGGTTGCCAGGAAGGGTGTACGACTTTTGAGGACATCAGGACAGTGTCCGGTGCCATCCTTCCTAATCTGCATGTGAAAGATTAGGATTGCTAGAAGATGACAACAAGTGGTCCCAGGCATTTGACGAGGCTGCTGCGTGGGCCAATGCTTCAGAGTTAAGGTCTCTTTTTACTCACATGTTATTATATTGTGATATTTCCAATCTAATCAACTTATGGAATCAACAGTGGCATCATATGACCGATGATGTTACGCGTCAATTAGGTGTTTTCCAGAATAGCTCAGAAGCTCATGTTGACGATGACGATGTTCAGCAATATGTACTATATGAAATTGAACTTATGCTAAACTCTAGTGCAACTGCAACGTCACTCGCAGATTATGGGTTACCTATGCCACGAGCGGGTTTGCTTGAAATACTTAAGAACAGGCTTCTGATGGAAGAGAAAAATTACGATAAGAAAAAAATTGCTGCTGAACATGCACGCGAAAAAAGTAGTCTTCATGGAAACACAATTGCATGTGTGTGAAAGTGTTATCAGTTCAGTTGAAAATAACAAATAGATTTTACTGTTCGTCTACGGTCATGGTGGTACGGGGAAAACTTTCTTGTGGACTACAATTATAAATGCAATACGATCTGAAGGAAATATAGTACTTGCAGTTGCAGCCTCCGGCATTGCGTCTTTACTCATGCCTTCTGGTAGAACAACCCACTTATGTTTCAAAATACCTTTAGACATGATTGAGGAGAGCATTTGTCATGTTAAGAAAAACACTCAACTTGCAAAACTTCTGATTGAGACTTCATTTATAGTCTGGGATGAGGCCCCGATGAATGACCGAAGATGTTTTGAAGCATTAGATAGAACCCTTAAGGATCTACTTTATAATAGTCATAGCCTTTTTGGTGGGAAATCTATCTTACTAGGAGGCGATTTTAGACAAACCTTACCGGTAAAACGTAAAGCAAGTAAGCAGGATATCCTAGCATCTTCATTGCCCAGGTCATACATGTGGGACAGGTTTAAGATTGTTAAGTTAACGGAAAACTTGCGTTTACGTCATGCAGAATTTAATAGATCTGATATTAATGACACTGCATCTTTTGCATCTTGGCTGCTAGATGTAGGAAACCGCTCAAATGGTACACTAGATAAAGATAGCGTAAGCGACACAAGACTTATTGAGATCCCTCAAAAGTTCTTTAATACCTCATGGCGATAATGCTTTGCATAACTTCATCTACTTCATATACGATAGAGGGACCCTTGAAAACCCCACAGGAGCAAATCTTTTTTAGAAAGCAATCGTATGTCCAAAAAATGAAACTGCTGACTTGGTGAATGCGATGGTGTTAGACATGTCTTCTGATGATTGTAGCATTTACTTAAGCACGGACTCGATTGTGCCTTATGTAAAAAATCGAGGTGATCTCGAACTTCTATACCCAGTTGAGTACCTGAATGAATTGGACTTTAGTGGATTACCGCCATATAGACTTAATCTTAAAGTTAAAACACCCATCATCTTGCTGCATAACATAAATCAAAGCGCGGGTTTATGCAATGGAACGCGTTTAATTATAACGCAGCTACTTCCAAGAGTCTTAGAGGCACAAGTCATCACTGGTACCGTAGCGGGTCATAGAGTGTACATACCTAGAATAATTCTAAGTCACACTGATCCACAACTTGCATTTGTGTTCAAAAGAAAGCAGTTCCCTATTAAACTCTGCTATGCCATGACAATCAATAAAAGTTAGGGACAGTCTTTAAATAAGATAGGAGTTTACTTGCCACAACCTATTTTTGGTCATGGACAATTGTATGTAGCATTTTCTAGATCCACTTCACAAGACGCTTTAAAAGTCTACATAGAGCCTTCTGAAAATACACCTCCTAATGTAACAAAAAATATAGTGTATTCAGACTTTTTGGCTGAAATAGATTGCAGGCAAGAAAGCTAAAATGTCAGTTCAAGGAATATCAACTCTCACTCCTAAATGCATAACAGAGTCAATCAAAGTTAGAATAATAAAGAAATGGAAGATGTATCAACGTCCTGAACTCCATTTATTGTTTGTTGATGAACATGTAAGTAACAATGTAATAATTACTACTTCAACATATCCGTTTCTATAAAAACAGTTTACTATACACAAGCTCATGTTGTAGGGTGATGCTATAAAGGCTATTACAGATGTGCATAGCGCTACACATTTCAATGAATTGATCAGACCAAAGGCTTGCTGTAAAATCACAGGTTTGTTTGCATAGAGCGAAGAACATCAAGTAATGTTGTTGATCGAGATGCAATGATTCTTTTTGGCAGATCTACAACAGTAACACCCATTGAAAATAACACCATACCGGTTTACTACTTCGCGTTTGCTCCATATTCAGAATTGCAAACACGTTTGGTGGACAAAAACAAACTGCTTACAGGTTTTCTATTTACCATGCATAACTTTTATACTTAAGAAAGAAACTCATATTCTAATGACATTCTAGATTTCATTGGACGTTACATTAGCGTGAAAGAAATAGAAGGTCATAGTAGCTACGTATTTGATTACAACATGAAAGGTATAGCCCCAACTTCGAGGTATAAAACTATACTAATCATCAGAACAATAACTGCGTGTGTATGACTATACAGTGGCAAGCTCATCGATGTTGCACTGTGGGAGGAAATAATGAAAAGCTTCAATCAATCTGGAGCTGAGACTGACCCAGATCCGGCAATCATTGCAGTTACATCTTTGAAAGTTTCAACGTTTGGAGGTATCACATTCGAAATCATATTCTTGCATTACTTAAAAATATTAAATTTTCATTTCTTATCCACTTAAATGCATTAAGATCTACCCGAATGGGTGGTAGCAGTGGTGTCGCTATGAACACCCTATACAACCGCAAGGGGTACCCGGGTAGTGCTATTTTACATATTTATATTGGGCTAGAGGTTATCTGTTCTGTTCGTTTGTGTCTTAATGTGATATGTTGTCATTAGATGTTCACCCTATTATACTTGTAAGGAATAAGCTTTTTGTTAAAGAATTATCACTGAAGGGTGATTACTACCAAATCTACATAGCCCTGAGGCTATACTTTAAACAATAATATCTAACACTAATCAAGTCTCTTAACCTTGAAGCTAATCTATCATCAGCTATCAAATATAATTCATAAAAGCAAAATGGGTTACATTAGCATTCACTGATTATTTCCAACGGTTCATTTTATGCAGGTACCTTACAACTTGCTTCCACTTCTGCAACTGAAGTATACATTAATCCATGCATAGCCCAGCTACCAACCCTAATTCAAAGGTATAACATAGATTATATCTTTTATCAGCTGCAGTAGAAGCTGTAACTAACTGCATCCATCTAAAATCAAAATCAGGTTCAAGCATCTACCACCATCTGAAGTAGCTTCTCTTCCAACTAGAAACAAAGTTGCTGAATCAAACCTTACATTGCTTTCTGAGATTTTGAATCAACTGCAAGAAACAAAAAAGGTAACTTCTAATCTGCACAAAACTATAATTAACTAACATTGCTGTTTAGGGCTATTCTAACTTTAAAATTACATGCATACTACAACAGGAAACACCTTACACATGTTTAGCTAGAATAACAGAAATTGAAGGTGGTTGGTACTATGAATCATGTATAAAATGTGCACACAAAGCGTATCAAAGTGGTCACAAGCACTACTGCCCTGCTAATGGATTTCAAGATGAACACTCGTATCGGTATTTTACAATGAACAATACAAAAAAAATGTTGAATGATAGAATTTTAATCCATTTATTTTTGCATCTGCAGTTATAAATTTAGTGCAACAATTGCTGATAATAGCTGCACGGTAGATGCGGTCTTCTTTGATAGCGTTGTAACAACACTTGTGGGCAAAACTTGCTATGATATAATAACCTCACAAAGCAACAACAACAACCCCAAACAATTGCCACCAGAGCTAGAAGACTTGATTACAAGCCATTCATCTTTGAAATTCAAGTGAAGAATGATAACCAAACTGAAGCGATTGCCGTCAACAACGCCTATGAAGCACCACCATCCACAACAGAGGCAGCTATCTCATCTTCAGCTGCACCTGCAACCCCATCCGTTAAAACCCCAAAAAGAACCCGTGAAAAAGGTACAACAAAGAGCAACTTTACCAAGCCTAATAAACGTTAGTACTTTAGCTTACAAACAAACATATAACTTACTTACAGGTGTGGAGGCTCAACAGAAATAGAAAGCCAAAGAACAGTAACGATGCACAGGGGACTAACTTTTGCAACAAAGGACTTCCAGCAGCAGTGACCTATTTTGCAAGACACCAGCCTTTTTCAAGAATCATGGAAGACGTTATATTATATGCATAACGTCGTTCGTTATCAGGTCCATCTTTTGCAGTGCCACACCAGCACTCTTTTGTATAGTCCTAACAAACATATGATGATCTTATACAACTGATAGTTTACACTCTTTTGTATAGTCCTAACAAACATATGATGATCTTATGCAACTGATAAAACATTTGACATCTAATATTTATGTCTTCTATCACTAATCGTTAAACAATTTAGCAACAAAACGCTAAAACTCGAGTGGCCGCGACAACGCGCGGCACCAAAACCTAGTTGTATTTTACAATCTTAGTATTTATTTAAATTACAAATAAAATCTCTATTTTCTATTATAATCTAATGTGTTTAAAACTTCCCAAACATGACCGATATATAAATTTTAAAGACATTGTGTGACAAGTAGCTTTAAAATAGAAACTTGTATTCATAAACAAATTTCATAAGTATTATGATAATTGTTTTAATAATTGATAAAACAAAATTACTATAAAAATATTGATTTAACTCACATAATTAATAATAACTAGTGAAGCTCTTTCAATCGCGGTCACCACGGTTACAACCTAGATCTGCCGTGACAGACCACCACGGTCACCGCCACCGCCACCGCCACCACAACTGACAGCTTCACGAAAAACTACAAACCCACATCGCCATCAACGAAGCCCTAACACACGTTTGGTGTGGTCGGTCAGCAGCAAATATATGCTCAAATATATTTGTTTTAGCTTATCAATTTCAAAACTTTCCGGGTTCGGTTGGCTTGTATCCTCGTAGAGGATTTCTTGTTTATTCATTGCAATCTTTTTCCACACTAACTTAAGAATTTCTGTCAATATTTTAACATTGAATTAATCTAACACATAGTGTTAAGTCTAGCAGTGACATCTTGTAAAATAACTAAAGATAAACAAATATATGATCAAATATATTTGTTTATGTTCTTCGTGACGAGCAACTCGTAAATATTTGGTTAGGAATATTATGTCAAACGAACCACAAGTAGAAACACATTCCGGCTCATACAATTTAGAGTAAATTACACTTTTCGTCCATTAGTTTTTTAACAAATTTCAGGTTTCGTCATTAAACTAAGAAAATTACAGTAAACGTCCTTTACGTTTAAAAACACTTGCACTTTTCGTTCTTTCCTCTAACGGACGTTAAATTTGTCCGTTAAATTCAATCATGTGCCTCGCACATAAGGGTGATATGGTCATTTTACCTATTTAATAAAAAATAAATATAACACACACATCTCTCTCTTTACCTCTTCTTCTTTTCTCCTATTCTCATCTTCTCCCTCCCTCCCTCCCCCAATCCCTAACTGAGATCCACCATCTCTCTTTGAAACTGTCGACCACCGCTCACCACCACCCATCCCCTTCGGCAAGCTCACCTTCCTCGCCGCCACTAAAGAACCTAAGGCTGAATAACATCTCTGATTTCATAAACCTTAGATCTGATAAAGGGGATGGTGGTTTATGGAGATGGAGGTGATGATGGTTGTTGTCGGCCGGTAATAGTGGTGGTTTATGGTGATGAAGATGGTGTCTGGTGGTGTTGGTGATGTAGATGGGTGATGGAGGTGGTTAATGGTGATGAAGATGAGGGCGATGGAGGTGGAATATGGTGATGACGATGGTGTTTGGTGGTGTTGGTGATGTAGATGAGGTGATAGAGGTGGTTTATGGTGTTGAAGATAGGGTGATGAAGGTGGTTAATGATAATAATGATGGTGTCCGGTGGTATTGCTGATGTTTATGGGGTGATGAAGGTGGTTTGTGGTGATGAAGATGGGGGGTGATGAGGTGGTTTATGGTGATGAAGATGGGGGTGATGAAGATGATGGTTTAGAATTTGTTTATATTTAATTTTTAAATATAAAATGTCAATTTTGCCCTCACATGATAAGCACATGCATCCATTTAACGTCAAAAATTATCGTCCGTTAGATAAAAGGATGAAACGTGCAAACTTTTTTAAATGTAAAGGATGTTTACTGTAATTTTCTTAATTTAAGGACGAAATCTGAAATTTACTATAAAACTAAAATACGAAAAATATAATTTACTCTATAATTTAGCACCAAAACTTTATTGTAAGGCAATTTTTAAACAAAATTTCTGTCAGTTCTTTTTATCTCATCGTCATATTTGGTTGAATGGTAAATGAAAATAAAATCATCATATTCTAAGCTATTTTTAATAAAATAAACTTAAACGAATAAATGATAATTATTAAAAATATATATTATGATATTTTAGTTTTATGTTTACATGTATGATATTTATAAACTTTGTAATATATGACGAAAACCCTATAATGCTACGATCCTTGTTTAGGCAGGCAAGAAGCCAAACTTATGTGAAAACATATATGTTTATGAATTTTGTGTATAAAGATATTTTTAATTGGAAGTTAATAATTATTTATGCGTTAAACAAGACCTACTTATAATCAATACCGTTTATTATTACGCTTTTTAAACATAAATATGTAGAACGAATTATTTTTTATAAAAACAAGATCTAATAAACAACTGATCTTTGTTTGAGTATGATTTTAGACGCTTTAGATTTTTATCAAGTTATTTAACTTTAATCTTAAACTCAAATTCAGCTCATTTAATGGGATTTTTGTGTCGAGCTCAAAAAGCTAAGTTCATAATGATTTGACTTAGTGTTCTTATCGTACTTGTCAAGTCCTAATTAATATGCCGATATTAACTTTGAGCTATTCAAGTGGAACTCGAGTTTGATTATTGAATATATTTTTAATATATTTTTCAAGCTATTTGAGTTGAGCATGAGCTTGTATTGGCTTCTTGCAACAAGGGGTGATAATCTTATTGGTTTACAAGTTGAATCATGGGACCCAAACATGAGTTGTATGTGTGTCAAATACTAAAATACATCAACCCAAACCCGGATACTCATGAAATCATGGATTTCGCAATCCGAACACGAGTAGTTTAACCTATTTATCTAAATTATTCAAATAGATTGACTTGTTGGCGGGTTGTGACCGTGCTAAATGGATTGGAAGGTTGTAGCAAATGAGGTAACATATTGTAAACAAGTTGATGGGTCGACATGTTTAATCAAATGGATTGATGGTTTAACATGCTTAATTAAACAGGTTAAACATGTTAACTCGAACATGACCCATCTAATAAATGGGTTGGATATGACAGCAGAATGCTAATCATTTCATGTCATGTATCGGGTAGAGTCAAAAATTCTGATTCCTACTTGCAACCATATTGTTTAAGAAAAAAAAAATATACTCGGTGTTGACTTAGCTCTAGCTTTAAGCAAGATCCAAATCACTTTACGATCTGATGTACGTAACCTTATTTTTCACTTTATGTAAAAGATTGATTTTCACGACTTCAGCTCATTACCTCAAGGTTATAAATCACTCACTTTATCAGTTGCTTTAAAACCCTCACTCACTTTAACAGTAAAGACGTGAAAACAAATTAGTGTTAAAACATTAAAAAACGAAAGAGCTAAACTGTTTTTCTTTATTTGGAACTCTATATCATTAAGGTATGGAGTTCATGCAAATTGCTTATTGGCTTTTGCATATAAACATGAAAGACTTATACGCTTTCTAAATATAAAACGTCGTCGCTTCATATGAAAACACTCAAATTATCATGAGTAAAGAGTAGTTTATGACCAACTATTGGTCGTTTAGGAATTACATCTCTTGGACGAAACCAACAACTTATCTTGGTTCAACATTACTTCAAATTGCAATTTGGTTGTTCATTGATAATGGATTTACCAAATCTTATGTTTCAATGTTTCATTAAATATTGTTTGTGGGCGTACAATTAATTAAAACAAGTTTGTGTGTTAACCCAAACAAAACTGGTTAAAGGGACCCCAGGAATTAAAATTCTGTTTCAATATGATTAGGTTTTTCCCTTATAAATCGCTTTCTAATATGAATCGGTTTGTGTCGATCTGGTTTTGACTTTTTTAACTTGATTCGATCCAGTTATAAAAGTGATATGGTTTGACCAAAATCCGGATTGTGCACCTCACTTATATGTTTTTTTAGAAATTTCTAATATACTCTTCTTAACCATTTTATCTTGATCTTGATATGAACCCTAATTTTTTAGATAGATGAGAGAAATTTTATCGTCAGGATTTGGACCAGTGACCTCGCTTATATGCAGTGGCGGATCTAGAAGTAAAGTTCAGGGGTAACCTAAATTTTTTTTTGCCGTACATTTATATTAATAAGGGGGTCCGAAGGAGTATCATTCAAATCAGATCCACTTAGGATTGAAGGAATTGAACCCGAAGAAATTGAACTTGAAGAAGTTATTGACCCAATATCTTCATCATTATTAGAACCAATATCCTACTCTTGAAATTTTCTTTTAAAAAATTATCATAAGAACTTGTTTTTTTTATTTTTCAAATCCCTAATTTTATAACAAATAACACAATAAAATTACAAATTGCACTTAGAAATAACACAATTCAAATACCTAATTTGAATATCAAACCTCTAATTCATCTTTCAAATCCTTACTTCATATACATAATTGCATAAACCCTAAATATTAGAAATTAAACCAAAAAATCATTAGTTTTTATAATAAATAACATTTAAATATTAGAAATTGAATAACATAAACCCTATATCCCTAATTTTATAGTTTAATAGAGAAAAAAAACTAGAAGTATTATCTTGAGGTGGGCGGTGAATTGGTGAAAGATCACATGTGGGCTGTGGCAATGGGCGCCGCAGCAGGCGGTAGTTCGGCGGTGGTTAGCCGGACGGCGGTGGGACGTGGGGTGATTGGTGGGGTGGGTGGATGGTGGCTGACTGGTTGTGGCCTGTGGAAAGTGACGAAGGGTCGATGGGGGCATGCGGTGATGGATGTTTTTTTTTTTTAAATTTTATGTTTGATTAGGTTAAGGGTATTTGGGCTAATTAGTTAGGCTTTTTAAGTTGTTTAATATTTTTTAGGTTTATTATTATTTTGGACTTGTTAATTATTATTGTATTGGACTATTGGGTATTTTGGGCTTATTTGTTATTTATGTTTTTATAAAATGTAATGTTTTTTTGTAAATATAAGATTATTTTTTATAAAATTTAAATTTTTTTATAAAGTGTCGAGTTTAAAAAATTTTTAAGGGTAACGTAATATTTTCTCAGGGGTAACATAAAACCATAATTTTTTTTTTTTTTACATAAAACGGTGATTTTTTTAAAACTACCCGTAAAAAATTGAGGGGTAGCGGAGGCTACCCCTCAGAGTAATGTAGATCCGCCCCTGCTTATATGTGTATTCATAAATACTTAGACCTAAAGTTGTACCCAAAGACTGAAGGAGTGTTTAGGACTCATTGTTTATATGTTTATATACTTACTGTATTTTTATTGTAGATATTGAATATTTGTTTATTTTATAAATATCAAATGTTAAAAAGAAGAGGTTGATATCTATTTATTATCAAGTAAGTGCTATAATATAAACAATCCTAAACGCCCCTTACTTTTTAATGTAACTATAACTTTATTTAAAACCTATATTAGATAACATGAAACATACTACACCGACATTTTAACCTTACGTTAATTTCAACTCACATATTTTTCCTATGTGGTTCCCAATTGTATTTATAAAGACCAGGTTCAATGGTCACTCCATACATAGCAGGGTGGCAACGTGATGGGTGCGGCAGCATGCGGCTACACTGCCACCTTAGTGGCGACAAAACTACAATGGATCCTCGCCACACAACAGTGAAGACAAAGAAGGACGTGGTGAGACGGAGGTGTGTTGTAACAATTACTGTCATGCGGGTAATGCGGTTACCGCTTCCCTCTAGGGTGAGTGGGGTGCATCTAAGGTGCAATTTGTTTTTAAGATGTAAAAAGATGTAAAATGTCTGTAGTCTGCGAATCACTTCTACAGACATCTGTAGAAGAAGATGTGGACAAAACCTTTGCAGTCTGCAAGAAGAAGACCGTTTGATTTTAACTTCTGTAGACTGCAAGATAAACATCTTACTCGAGACTGAACGACGGGTTGGGGTGTGAGACAGGTTGGGGTGTGCGACGGGGAGGGTGGTCGGTGGCGAGGGGGAGGGTTGCCCACTGCGAGGGGGAGGATTGTCGGCGGTGAGGGTGAGGGTGAGGGTAGAGGATGTGGAGGCGGGTTGGGGTGTGCGACGGGTTGAGGTGTGCCACGGGGAGGGTGGTCGGTGGCGAGGGGGAGGGTTGCCAGCGACAGTGCAGGTGGCGGCGAGTGGAGGCGGCAGCGGGAGGGAGGCGGCCGGTGAGGCGTGATGATAAGGGTTTTGTGAAGTTGAGAAGTTGAGAAGAGGTTTGATAAGTGTTTTGAAGTTATATTTTTTAATGAAATATTCTCGAAAAAACAAACCATCTGCAGACACTAATGTCTGCGCGTGGTCTGCGAGGCGCAGACAGAAGAGACTTCGTAGATGTTTTTTTAGAAAAACAAACACCACCTAAGTCTTTGGCTATTTTAACTTCCTATGTTTTGGTCCCACCGCTCTAGTGTATATTGCAGGGGCGGACATACCTTAGGCCGAGGGGTAGCCTCCGCTACCCCTTAACTTTTTACGAGTATTGTAAAAAATTACGTTTTTATGTAAAAAATTTTTTTTTTTTTACGGTTTTACGTTACTCATGAGAAAATATCGTTACCCTTAAACTTTTTTAAACTCAACACTTCATAGAAAGTTTAAATTTTATTAAAAATAGTCTAATATTTTATAAAAAAACATTACATTTTATAAAAATATTAATAACTAATTAACCCAAAATACTCAATAACAAACTCAAAATTTAAATAAACCCAATCCCAATCCCCCACACAACTTAAACATGCCCAAAATACCCACACACTTAAAAAAAAACCGACTCCCTAATCCCCAATTCCTCACCGTCGACCATCCCACTATCGCCATCCCACTGTTCGCCATCAGCCATCCCACTGTCGTCGGCCGACCACCACCCTCCGCCCTTCCGCCAAACTACTGTTGTTGCGGCGCCCTTGCCACCATCGTCCACCGACGTGAGTTGCTTGCTGCTGCTTATCTAATCTTTCTGAATTCTGTTATTTCTAATTGCAATTTGTAATCTTATTGTGTTATTTATTATAATATTAGGGATAAAGATGAAAAAACACGTTCTTATTGGTAATTTTTTTAAAATTTCAAGAAGAGGATATTGGTTCTAATAATAATAATGAAAGATGAATTAGAGATTGATATTGAAATTAGAGATTTGAATTGTATTATTTCTAAGTGCAATTTGTACTCTTATTGTGTTATTTATTATAAAATTATGGATTTGAAAGATGAAAAAACAAGTTTTAATTGATAATTTTTTTAAAGAAAATTTCAAGAGAATGATAATGGTTCTAATAATGATAATGGTCACTGATTATGATATTAGGTTAACAACTCCTTCAAGTTCAATTCCTTCGAGTTTAATTTATTCGGTTTCAATTCCTTCGGATTTGATTTGAATGATATTCCTTCGGACCCCTTTATTATCGTGTTTTTTGCTTTTATTTATATAAATGTACGGTGAAAAAGAAAATTTTACGTTACCTCTGAACTTTTCTTCAAGATCTGCCGCTGGTATTTTGATTGCCAACATTTTTAAGCTTTTTTTATATTTTAATTTTTTAATGGCTATCTAGTTCATTGGCGGCTAACACCAGCAATGGAATGATAATTTAGCACCCATTTTCATAACAATATGCATAGGTGTTATTATTAATATAAAACATGCGCCAATATCATCTGGTCATATTTTAGTTTTATCTTTTGGTTACACCAAAGCATCGTTCATATAATTAAATCCAACTTTGTTTTATGGATATTATTTACTTTTGTTTTATGTATATGTTACATGTATCATACAGGGAAAACCTTTTTGCTACGTGTCTAGAAACTTAAAAATTTAATTTTCTTCTAAATATTTTAAGAAATAGCTTAATAGGTATAGTGCGACCAAACTAATAGAGTAATAGGCTAACCGCTAATAGCTTGAATTGGCCCACAAAATCAATTATGGCTTTAATTATTTTAAGTCCATTTTTGTAGGCCCACTTAATCTTAAAGGTACTAATATGGGCCGGGTTGGGCTTGGATTGATGGAAAACCGTTTACTGGACAGAATTCAGTTATTGATATTATTCTAAAACTCGAGAAACCATACATAACTGATGGTCACATTACCGACATTCGGTTATAAATACAAAGCCTTATATTACATTGATAATAATAAATAAATAAAATTTATCTAAAACCATTTTCTATGATCGACTCGCAATAACTTGATCATGAGTGTTGTCAAAAAGTCAAAAACTTCCAAACTCAAGTTTAAATTTTTGAACGACCAGTTCAAGTTTAATACGTTTGGCTCAGTTTGAGCCATTAAGAAGAATGCAACCTTAGATTCGATACGGATATACTTGGTTTATATACCTTTTATAAACCAGAAACTAATGTTGCAAATACGGTCATTCATCATTCATGATTCATGTGATGCGTGCTTGTATGGCTCGGGTAAAGGCTTGGTTCATATGACATTGTATAATAGTAAAAGCATATTCTTCACTCATTGATACATTCACTTCTTCATATGAGTACACATTGAGAGTTTAATTAAACTATATACAAGAATACTTTGTTAACAAGTACCATGTACAAATTATTTTTGTATGAAATAATCGATTTTATATCAGATCATTTAAAACTGAATAGAGTTCGCAAAGTTCTAATTGTTTAAATAGATTAAACAATATCTAAATTTTAATATCTTAATAACAGTAAGTTCTAAAAATAATTGTCTAATTATAATTAATTAGAAATTAGAGTAAATATTAAGATGCTTGAGACAATTAAAATTGATTATTTAGCATGTGAAATGTGCATTACACTTCACTCTATGATAAAAGTGTTGTGGACCTATGTCAATTATATGATCTTTTAGATGATCAATACTGATAGTTATATAAAAAAGGATTACTGTTGCAAATTTTATTTAGTGGTTTAGAAAATAATGATTGGTACTTTTTACTCCCTTATATAACTTAGATATTAAAATCTACAAAGTATAACGTTTTTAAAGTACTTAAAATATAGTTCTAATCATTATACTTGTGGATTTAGTCAAACAACGATATTTGTATTTTAGGAGAGTCTACTTCACTTCTGATAAAAAAAATTGAGATATATCACTAAAACGATTCTACTCTAAAATAGCAATAAAACCTTCAAGCTCAGACATTTTTTTTAAACGACAAATAGACTCTACTCCTACACTACACCAAATTACACAATTACTTGGGTTTGAACCAAAAACTTCATCTTTAATAGACAAAGTCTCTACCAAGTGGACTAGTTTCACATTGGCTTCAATCTGAGACATACACATACTACTCATAAAGTTTTGTATAAAACTATAGTTGCTATAAGAATCCACGTCTATGATAGAGATCTCCAACAACACAAAGGACACTTCTAGTTAGGAGTGTTATTATCTTCCCAAGTTAAATATAAAGTTGTAAAATCATAATAATCTCTTAGAAGACCCACAGGATCAAAGCCCCGCAGACACTTCTTCGATCAAGTCAAAATATGTTAGATATTTTAGTGTAACTGGATTGACTAATGACCAATGTGATCATAATATCCGTCAAACAAGTTAGGAGGTGCGGAGTGCACGCTTATTTGAGTTTATTATGATCTTCAATATTGAAAAGCTCCTTAGGCTTCGAAGGTTTCAAGGGGACAACGCCCCCTTGGCGGGGGTCCGGGGGCAGAGCCCCTAGTAGCGGGGTCCAAGAGGCAGAGCCCTTGGCTAGGGTCAAGCTGGAATGCGCATTTTTACTGAAATCGTATTGGATCATCATATTTTGGTCACTTTTCTCTCGAATTCTTCTTCTTCTGGTTCACGAAAATCACACAACACAACATACTAATTCTTGATCTCGTCTGAGTTATATCCGATTGATTTAATCAGGTGAACCACCAAATAATTTCGATCTGAAAGTGATATTCACGACTTTCAAATTATCCAAGTTTAATTTTAAGTATTCTACAAAATACATACATATGCGATAGAGTGAGGAATGATGAGGCTTAGTTTTCTCTGGGTTTAGCCCCTTTATAATGACAATGCGGTTTAAACCCTAGAAGACTAATCTAGAGATGCTGAAACTTATCCGTCTAGACCCATAGTAGAAACACCGCCTACGACTATAATAATCATTATCATTGCAAGAATACATGATTTTAGACAAAACACAAATAATTTATTCTATATTAGTTTCTTTCTTGCCGATGAAACACAAAAACTCTTCGCTCTATCTTTAAAATCACCACACCTAAACTTGTTATATTTTTAATTAAAGAATACATCACATTACTACTTGAATATGTCCTTGATTACAACCATTTTATACGTTTTGAAACAATGTATATTGTTTAGATTAATTATTTTTGAGCTTAAGAGTTATTAATTAAAGTGTCCCTACCTAAAATATTGCTGACCCCGTAGATTTTCCCAACAATGGCTGGCTTGCAACTCTGCCGACACACCACTTTTTGGAAGATACAAATTTGATTAAATGGATACTGATTATGATTTGATCAAAAATTTCTTTAAATTCTAAATTATTTTATGCAATTTCGTCTTTATTTTTGAATAAAGTTTGATAAACGTTCTAGAATCTTAAATACTTGTGTTTCTTGTTTGATTAAGAGATCAGAAAACGTTATTACGTTTCAATATGAGATTCGATTTCCTTTCAAAATGACGTGATATCATTAGGATATTACGCTATATTAGTAGTCAAATCTGAGAGTGTACGAGTCAAACCGCTCATAAGATACTTGAGGAGTCGTTAAAAGTTCGAATCAATGTGAGCTTAAAGGAGTCCGAGTCTGAACTTAAGTTCATGTTGGGCTCGTTTAATATATTTATCGAGGTTGACTTTGATGTCGAGTTTGGCTAGGCTCGCGAGTTTAAACGAGCCTAAGCGAGTCTTTTATGTCATATATTAAATATATATTTACATAATAATAATTATTATTAAATAAAATTATTGTTAAAATAATAATATATAATATATTATGTTATATAAAATTACAACCAAAGGCATATGGTACCAATGTGTTGAATTGATATCTTTCACAAGTAGTCAAGAATTTAATTATTTTTGTGAACAAATTGTGTGAATTCAGGAGTTGGTTTTACGTGTGAAAGGTGTATATATATTTTTGATAACGATTTTTTTGCATAAATTTAGTTTTAAATGGTTTTTATTTATAGTAAACTACACACACAAAAGATAAATGTACCTGTTGTGTGGTAATATAGTGTTGGTAAGAACCAAGTATCAATCCGTTGACACACCGAGCCTACTCAACAACCTTTATAATCGACTATCAGATTGGGTTTTGTTTTGAGAGAATGATAAGTTGCATTGATGTGACCAAATTTTTTGAGTTTTTAAACAATAATTAAAAATAAAAGTAAAAATAAAATTGAGACTTTGGGGTTTTAAAAACAGAGAATTAGAGCAATCATCCTAATTAGATTACACATATGTAAGTGTGATGAATATCGTGGTGTGTGATGCTGGTTGTCAGGCCTAATCAAAAACAATTTATAATGGTCCAAACTTCACCTAAGATAGCTAGGGTAAGTCAGGTCGATCCACAGGGAATATGTAGAAAGTGTGGTTCAATTCATAAAGTTGAAAGCTTTATTAAAAATACTTGTAAATTAACTAAATTGCAAAAAGTAGTTGAAGTTGAAAAGTAAAATTGATTGTAAACAATGATGGGAAAGAGTAATCATCTCCAGGTTTAGGTTTATAACTTAGACTTGCTTTGATAGTTAAAAGTGGTCACATAGACATAACCAGGTTGATTTGGTTAAAGACAATAGATTGAATGAGACTGTTGTTAATGAACTACTCGAATCATATCCTACGTTTGTATTACCCAACCCCATCCAAAATTGATGTTTCCAGACGAAAAGAAATCTAAAACAATCAAACATGAACAATTGAATTGAAAGTAACACACGTATTTTAGAATCTCTAAACAATAAATAATGTTACTCGGCTTAAATTATCGTGTTCAAACATTAACTCAACCAAAACCATCAAGAACAAGTCATAGTATAAACTCTAACACCCAGAGAAGATCACGGGTGGCTTAGCCAGACATGGAAACGAAAAACGAATCAAAATCGAATGCAAACATTGTATCTAACGTTAAAGATTCAAACCGAATGATAAAAACAAGATCTTGATACTTGAAATCGCCTCCGGGGGGAGCCTTTTGAATCACTTGGGGTCGTTCCTAGGGCTTGGGGACGGCTTGGAATGAAAAACTCTCTTGAAAACCTAATTTTCCCGTCTTATAGGTGATTTCAGCGCATCTTGTACCGTAGGTCACTTGAACACCATAAGTTACTTTAGAGGCTTTCTGCTCAATTTTTGACTGATGAACCGTAGGTCATGTTTCCACCATAACTTACGCTGGAGGCCTATACCGTAGGACCTGATTCCACCGTAAGTTACGCTAGGGGTTTTTTTTCGATTCTTGTTTTCTTCGTAACTTCTTCGTTCGGACTCCGTTTTCCTCCCCGTTTACGGCCACGTTCTCGTAATTGAATTCTCTATCACCTCATCTATCATGATCTTCATTTATCATCCATGAGCATCCTTCAAAACACACCAAATCATTGCGTTTTACCTGCTAAACACCAAATCATCGTAGTTAACTTATTCCAACCAATTTCTTCTACTTAAACACATAAATTATATTAAAGTTAACTACTTAACCATGATAAACATCATTCCAAACCTCTTACATCAGTGTGATTAAAGATATAAGTTTAAGTAGTTATGTTAATGTTTGTAAAAGTGAACCGACGTGTATTTTTCGTCTGCCAGCTTCGTAGTGACAAGGACACCAACATCGAGTAACTTACAATGCTAATCGTCCAAGCCACTAGTAATGTAGGTAAATTTTGTGTAACCTTTCAACATACGACTTCTGAAAATATAACTTAATTTTAAAAAGAGAGTTGATAAAGTTTCTTTTTAACATACCATTAATTTTAAAAAACCATAACAATTACTGTAGATTTCTCAAACTAATAAAAGGGAACCCGCAAATGATCAGAAAGTTAAAGTTATATGATTTCTAATAACCATTTCTAGTTCATTAGCCACGTATTTTTATGAAGATTGGTTTCTCGAATAAAATCTAGTTCATACGTTTTTCAACCTCGTATGACATTCACAATTACAAACCATAAGTTTATAACTTCCCATTGAAATGCAGATGTTACCCATCAAAAGTTTACCCAAGATTACCATAATATCAACATAACATAAATCACACCATCAGTTCATCACAAATTACATAAGTTTCAAACAATTAGGATGATAATGAAAGTTTAGCTCATAATGAGCTTGAACATAACAACAAACAACATAGAAGATAGATATGAAATTATCGGTGAAATGGAACAATCAAACCGGTGATCCACATGGATGATGTTTAGACAATCCTGAGCTTCTTCCAAGTGTTGTATGCACCTTCCGAGCCTCCCAAGGGTCTTCAAGTCTTGATTCACGAGAGAAATCAGCAGGGTAACCCTCCACCAAAAGCGCCCCCAAATGATGGACTTAGGCCTCTATTTATAGGCTTCTGGAGTGTTTAAGCATGGCTTCGTGCTAGTAAAATGCTTACGAAAATTGGTCTTCGTACGTGCAGAGTGTGTCGGGCACGACCTCGTGACTGATGGGGCACGGCCCCGTGATTGGGGTGGTTCACGCCCCCGTTACTCAAGGGGCATGGCCTCATGACTACTTTTGGGAGATAGTTTTTTTTGTCCTGTCAGATGTCCAATCACAAGTGTGCTAATTTAAGCACGGGGGCATGTTTCAGGCGGGTCATGGGGGCGTGCTTAATGTGGCACGACCCCATGCTTGGTTTTTTTTGAATTCTTGCTAAGTATGCTTCTTTTGTCCATCTTGACATTTTGAACACCTGGAAACACAATTTAATATTTTTAAGTTCATTTTAATCACTTTAAGAAATATGTTTAGGAATAATTGATGTGCTTTTGATAGACTTTGTATGTATATTTTAGAGCACATCAGACACAAACTCGAATTTTACGGGATAAATTGAAACTTGAAACATTTGAAATGGGAAACGAGAAGGATTTGGTTGCGAGATTAGATATGAGATTAACTATGAAACTTTCCAAGGATTTGTGACGTGTATGATACCAGGTGCAAGGCCGTCCCCCGAGAATCCTTAGACATTATTGGGCTCAAGACGAGTAGCAAAAGATAGGCCCCTATAACATAGAGTCCGACGAGTAGCAAAAAATAGACCCCTATAACATGGAGTCCCCTTGTTTGAGGATTAAATGGGTTAAAATTAAGTAAATGGAGTGTGCTAAACTAATCCAAAAGTTAATAGATTTTAAGGCTTAATAAGCTAAAATAATTAAATTGTTTTTGATACTGATATGTAGTTTTTTTATATATACATATATATGTAATGTATTTTTTTTTTAAATTATGGACATCCCGAGGAGATCGGGCTCTAAGAGGTCACCCACTCCACCCCCCTTAGGGCCACCCTTGACCAGGTGTATTCGTCAGATTACTTGATCACATCACGCTTTATAAGATTTGAACCTATAATTTTTGACTAGGTATATATTATTTTATCATTAGAATATATCTTTTAAGAAATATTAATAATTCTATAATAATAATACTAATAAAAACAAGAGAGCTAAAGATACGGAGCTTAGGTGTTCTCGTCGTTACGGGTGCAAACGAGCCGAGTCGAGCCCGAGCTCGTATAGGCTCGAGATCGGCTCGTGATGACTTAGGAGAGCTCGAGCTCAGCTCGTTTTGAGCTTTCGAGCTCAGCTCGTTTCGAGCTTTATTTTTAAAACTCGAGTTCGGCTCGGGTTCGGCTCGTTTATTTATTTAAATATTATTTTAGTATATTTTATTTATTTATAATTATGTATTGATATATAACATTATACATATTATTTAATTGTTTTTTTATCATAACTTTATATATAATATATTATTTATATAATAATTTAATAAATTAAATAAAAATATATAAATAAAAATCCCCGTTTAGGCTCCTGAGCCGGCTCGAGCTTGATACGTGAAGCTCGGGCTAGGGGTCGATAATTAAATGAGCTTTTTTTCAAGCTCGAGCTCCGTTTGTTTCGAGCTTTTTGATGCGGGTTGTCAGGCCTAATCAAAAACAATTTATAATGGTCCAAACTTCATCTAAGATAGCTAGGGTAAGTCAGGTTGATCCACAGGGAATATGTGGAAAGTGTGGTTCAATTCATAAAGTTGAAAGCTTTATTAAAAATACTTGTAAATTAACTAAATTGCAAAAAGTAGTTGAAGTTGAAAAGTAAAATTGATTGTAAACAATGATGGGAAAGAGTAATCCTCTCCAGGTTTAGGTTTATAACTTAGACTTGCTTTGATAGTTAAAAGTGGTCACATAGACATAACCAGGTTGATTTGGTTAAAGACAATAGATTGAATGAGACTGTTGTTAATGAACTACTCGAATCATATCCTACGTTTGTATTACCCAACCCCATCCAAAATTGATGTTTCCAGACGAAAAGAAATCTAAAACAATCAAACAGGAACAATTGAATTGAAAGTAACACACGTATTTTAGAATCTCTAAACAATAAATAATGTTACTCGGCTTAAATTATCGTGTTCAAACATTAACTCAACCAAAACCATCAAGAACAAGTCATAGTATAAACCCTAACACCCAGAGAAGATCACGGGTGGCTTAGCCAGACATGGAAACGAAAAACGAATCAAAATCGAATGCAAACATTGTATCTAACGTTAAAGATTCAAACCGAATGATAAAAACAAGATCTTGATACTTGAAATCGCCTCCGAGAGCCTTTTGGATCACTTGGGGTCGTTCCTAGGGCTTGGGGACGGCTTGGAATGAAAAACTCTCTTGAAAACCTAATTTTCTCGTCTTATAGGTGATTTCAGCGCATCTTGTACCGTAGGTCACTTGAACACCGTAAGTTACTTTAGAGGCTTTCTTCTTAATTTTTGACGGATGAACCGTAGGTCATGTTTCCACCATAACTTACGCTGGAGGCCTATACCGTAGGACCTGATTCCACCGTAAGTTACGCTAGGGGTTTTTTTCCCATTCTTGTTTTCTTCGTAACTTCTTCGTTCGGACTCCGTTTTCCTCCCCGTTTGCGGCCACGTTCTCGTAATTGAATTCTCTATCACCTCATCTATCATGATCTTCATTTATCATCCATGTGCATCCTTCAAAACACACCAAATCATTGCGTTTTACCTGCAAAACACCAAATCATCGTAGTTAACTTATTCCAACCAATTTCTTCTACTTAAACACATAAATTATATTAAAGTTAACTACTTAACCATGATAAACATCATTCCAAACCTCTTACATCACATCCCCACACTTGTTTCTCGCTTCCCTCAAGTGAGGTTGCTTTTAAAATTCAATAATTCAAATTAATAAGGGGTTAACACACAAAAGCACAAGTACCAAACTCGATTAAGGTTCAAGGGCATACTCAATTCCCAGTTAGTAATTATGACCCGTTAACAAACACAAACCTCTAACTCGTTGGACTGCCTAACTAAAATTATCAAACCCAAGGTTGCTCCCTTGCACGTATCACACCCCTCACAATAAAGCTCTCCACTCGGTGTAATTTCTGGCTCGGCCAAAGATATGCCGGTATTTATGTGACACTCAAACAATAATGCTAACTAGTGAGCATAGGCTTGTAAGACAATCATCTCTCCACCCACTAACATAGGATACCACACCAATCATGAGGACTTTGCAAAGGTTGTAATGTTAGGCTTAGGTTCGGGTAGGGAGTATTTGGTGAATAAGTGACTAGAGTGATGAGAACCTTGAGTTAATTAGCACATACTTAAAAGCACAGTCTTTTTCTTGTCTCATACTTCAGTCTTTCAAACTTAACTATTTCGACAAAATTTTCCTTTCTTTTCATTTTTTTTTCTTTACTATTTTTGTTTTGTTTTGTTTTTTTGTTTTTGTTTTTTTTTTGTTTTTTTTTTCACAACTTCCAAACATGAAGTCAGATCAAACTTAGCACTATAACTACCACCAATTAATTCAAGTTCCATCACACAGGTAAACAAAGGAATAGGCTAAACAAAAGGCTAATGAGTCACATATTTGGTTTGAACAAATGAATAGGGAAAAGGCACAAACTTGGCTACTAGGAGATAGATGTCGGGTCGGTGGGTCCTATGGGGTTATTCTACGGTTGATCCTAATGCCTCAATCACTTCGATGTGAATCCCAGTCTCGAGTCTCAAGATGCACGCGCCCCACAAGCTCTACCACTAGAAAACATCACTGCACATTCAAACAAGCAAATATATATAATACTATCAAAGAATAGGCTTCTCACATATGAAAACGATGGGTTCGGGTTACCGACGTGACATGTGCAAGTTTACTACACCTAGTTAGGCGTTCCCTTTCCAACTTCCACAAACCAACTGGGTTTGTTTTAAAAAAAATTCAAATTTTGTCTAAATTTCCATTTCTCCAAAATGTGTCTGCTTGGGTTTCCCCATCCCCACACTTGAGATACATTGTCCTCAATGTATGAGTTGATTCATTTTACAATCCCCATTTACATTTCACTTTACCCATTATGCCCAAACACATAATATAACATGATAAAACAAACTACCATAGTCTTAAACAATAGAATCATTCCACCCCGATCACATAATTGTTTCAAACCCCCAAGTGCAAAACAAAAATAGCAAATAAAGTAAAAGAAAGTTCACTTAGACCTGATGGTAGATTATCTGATAGTGCTTCAATATTGTTATATGGAGACTGTAGGTAAACCGGCCAAGCACATCATCAAATATGCCTCTAAAATTCCATGTGCTTCCCCACACTTTCATGTTTGCATTGGCTAATTAAACTGAAAAGACAAAACAAAAACTAAAAAATAATAAAACTCACTTTCGTAGGAATCACGGTTGCATTTAGCATATGCAACAAGCCTTTTAAACCTCTCGGTAGGCCCGAGTGGACGAGTTAAGTCTCGTGAGGGTTTTTAGTGAACACACCCACAGAGTTCAAAACAACTAAGATCATAAAAAAAAAAAAAACAAAACATTACAAATATCTCAGGTTGCCTCCCAAGTAGCGTTAAGTTTTAGGTCTTCAGCCAGACCGTACCTGTCACCACTCATGGTGGTCGAAAGTGGTGCTTGCCTTTTGAGAGTTCTACAACTATTTGTTTTTGTTGATCTAGTGGGTTCCCAATGTCATCCAAACATGGAACGAATATCGTTGTCTTAACTCGAGTATTTTTTGGATCAGGTGGGTCACTAACTTTTTTCTTCCATTTTGGCTTCTCATGCTTTATTTCCATCTTTATCACTGGCTCTGTATTTTCTTTTGAATCCACAAACTCTTTCAAGTCCACCTGCTTAGCCCTATCATACTTAAAACCATTCTCAACATTTATATGCTCACTTACATGTGAGATGTAGGACGGAACACACACGTTAGTCGCATCTTCCTCAAAAAGTTTGTCATTAATAAAACAAGTGATCGACTTGGAAAACACATCGAAACATAACTTACGGGTTTTACATATCATATCAATTGTTCCATCCCGACAGTTGATTTGAGCATTGGCAGTTGCCAAAAATGGTCGACCTAAAATAACCTTTGGTTGCTCGTTTGTTCTCACTGGTGCATAGTCCAGCACCATAAAGTCCACCGGGTAGTAGAAATCTCCCAAATTGATTATCACATCTCTTACTATCCCCCGAGGATGTTTGCAGGTCAAGTCAGCTAACACCATGGTGGTGTCAACCTTCTGTAGAGGGCCAAAATCATATTGATCATATAACTCACCAGGCAAGGTACTAACAGTTGCCCCATAATCCAAGAGTGCCTTTTTTATATTGAACTTCCCCACTTTGATTGGAATGATGGGTGCTCCTGGGTCACTCTCTTCTACTGCATTGACTTCATTTTCCTTACCTGCAACTTGTTTTGAAAAAGAAGTAAAGTTGTTATTGAAAATGATAGAATTCGGAAGAATACTAACTGAATTAACGTGGACATTTCTCATGTTCTTTATGTTTATCCCTTGATGTTGTGGGTTCATGGTCGTATCACTTGGTAGCTTGCCCGAATCTTTTCTAAGAGCTGCCACCTCTTCTACTAGTTTACTAACTTGCTTGGTCAAAGCCTCGTGACTCTTGTCTCGAATCTCATTAGATTTCTTCATCTCTTTCATAAACTCCAGAAGTTCCTTGTTTGTTGGCTCTGCATTTCCTCCTGGCCCACCATGGTCTTGGTTATTCTGGTAGTTCCTCTGACCACCCCTGTTATAGCTTCCCTGATTGAACTGACCACCTTGACCCATTGATCTGTTCTGGTATTGTGGATGTGAATTACCTTGAAAATTTAGGTTCAACTGATTGTCAGGATTACCATACCTCAAATTTGGGTGATTCTTTAAACCGCGATGATAGGTATTATTGTTGGTGTTGTTGTATGGCCGCCTATCACCCTGTACATAACTCACCTCTTCCAACCCCTCATCAAACTCTAGACAATCTCTAGCAGTATGTCCAGCTTCACCACATCCCTGACATATAATAAAAGAGCTTGTGGCCTTCACTGCAGCCTTACCTGCCGACTGACCCAACCTTGAAGCCCTCCTATCCGAATCATCAACTGCATTCCTCGATTTCCTACGAGACTGAGCTTGTCTTTTTGAATGTATACTCATCTGTTCTAGTAACTCCCAGTCATCATCTTCAGTATTTGTCATGAACGTTCCTACACTTGTTGAGTTTACATCTCGCACATCTTCAGCAACAACCCATCATAAAAAGAGGAAATCAGTTCCCATTGGGGAATGTCGTGATGTGGACAGGTTCTTAACAACTCCTTGAACCTTGTCCAAGCCTCATGAAACGACTCTTCTTGTTGTTGACTGAATGTCCGAATGGCGGTTCTGGCCTCATTAGTCTTCTGCGGGGTATAATACTCCTCTAAAAAGGCTTGTTGCATTTGTTCCCAGGTATAAATGCTAGCCGCAGGTAGTGAGTGGAACCACTTTTTTGCATTTCCTTTCAATGTAAATTGGAACAAGACCAACATCACTTCCTCTGGTGTAAAGCCTTGTGCCCCAATGGTCTCGCAGATGGCACTAAACTCATTCAGATGTAAATAAGGTTCTTCCTTAGACAACCCATGAAATTATGAGAGAATAGTCAGACTGTTAGATCTAATCTCGAATGACCTCCCTCTAACTTGCGGTCTAACTATGGGTGATGCCGCTCCAGCTATGGTGGGACGAAAATGGCTGTCAACCCCTTGAATGATAGCTTGGTAAGGTTGAAGCCCGGGATTTCGATTCACCCGAGGAAATTCTTGCCTTCTACCTTGACCTCGGCCTTGATTCTGCCTTCGCTGCCTTGGTGGTTCATTCTGTCTGTATCGGCCTTGGTTGTTATTGGGTTCATTGTATTGAATCTCCTCATCATCATATTCATTTTCAAAGCCATCATCCTGTCCATCTACCTCATCATCCCAAGTATGGATACTCAACCTCTCAAATCTTTCCTCTTCATGTTCGAACCTGTTAACCCCCCTTTGCTGTCTCGGATTCTGTCTTGGAAGTCCTTGTTGGTAGGGGTTCTGTCTTGGTTGTGGATAGGGATTTTGTCTCTGAGGTAGCTGGTTTTGAGCAAGTGGATTTTGTCTTTGTGGGTTGTTTTGTGGTTGTAAATTCGGGTATGCTAACGGGTCATTAGGTTGGTTTGGTGGAGGTTGATTTTGTGGTGGATTTGGTGGTTGGTGATTAGGTGGATTTTGGTTAATTGGTGATGGTGGATTTGGATTCTCCATCTTACACTCTTTGACTACACTTGTTGATTGAGTTTTTGTTCGGGATTGTGCTCGATTTCTTCTAGCGGTCTTCTCAATTTCGGGATCAAACACTAACGGAGACTTGTTCCTTGCGTACCGGGTATGCATGCACGGAGCTGTCACCTGCACACACAAGCACACCTAGCGTAACAAAGAAAAGAGAATAAATAAAATAAGCAAAACAAACTAAAAATCAAACGAAACACTTTGCGCACTAATTCCCCGGCAACGGCGCCATTTTGATGCGGGTTGTCAGGCCTAATCAAAAACAATTTATAATGGTCCAAACTTCACCTAAGATAGCTAGGGTAAGTCAGGTTGATCCACAGGGAATATGTGGAAAGTGTGATTCAATTCATAAAGTTGAAAGCTTTATTAAAAATACTTAGGCTTGCTTTGATAGTTAAAAGTGGTCACATAGACATAACCAGGTTGATTTGGTTAAAGACAATAGATTGAATGAGACTGTTGTTAATGAACTACTCGAATCATATCCTACGTTTGTATTACCCAACCCCATCCAAAATTGATGTTTCCAGACGAAAAGAAATCTAAAACAATCAAACAGGAACAATTGAATTGAAAGTAACACACGTATTTTAGAATCTCTAAACAATAAATAATGTTACTCGGCTTAAATTATCGTGTTCAAACATTAACTCAACCAAAACCATCAAGAACAAGTCATAGTATAAACCCTAACACCCAGAGAAGATCACGGGTGGCTTAGCCAGACATGGAAACGAAAAACGAATCAAAATCGAATGCAAACATTGTATCTAACGTTAAAGATTCAAACCGAATGATAAAAACAAGATCTTGATACTTGAAATCGCCTCCGGGGGGAGCCTTTTGAATCACTTGGGGTCGTTCCTAGGGCTTGGGGACGGCTTGGAATGAAAAACTCTCTTGAAAACCTAATTTTCCCGTCTTATAGGTGATTTCAGCGCATCTTGTACCGTAGGTCACTTGAACACCATAAGTTACTTTAGAGGCTTTCTGCTCAATTTTTGACTGATGAACCGTAGGTCATGTTTCCACCGTAACTTACGCTGGAGGCCTATACCGTAGGACCTGATTCCACCGTAAGTTACGCTAGGGGTTTTTTTTCGATTCTTGTTTTCTTCGTAACTTCTTCGTTCGGACTCCGTTTTCCTCCCCGTTTACGGCCACGTTCTCGTAATTGAATTCTCTATCACCTCATCTATCATGATCTTCATTTATCATCCATGAGCATCCTTCAAAACACACCAAATCATTGCGTTTTACCTGCTAAACACCAAATCATCGTAGTTAACTTATTCCAACCAATTTCTTCTACTTAAACACATAAATTATATTAAAGTTAACTACTTAACCATGATAAACATCATTCCAAACCTCTTACATCAGTGTGATTAAAGATATAAGTTTAAGTAGTTATGTTAATGTTTGTAAAAGTGAACCGACGTGTATTTTTCGTCTGCCAGCTTCGTAGTGACAAGGACACCAACATCGAGTAACTTACAATGCTAATCGTCCAAGCCACTAGTAATGTAGGTAAATTTTGTGTAACCTTTCAACATACGACTTCTGAAAATATAACTTAATTTTAGAAAGAGAGTTGATAAAGTTTCTTTTTAACATACCATTAATTTTAAAAAACCATAACAATTACTGTAGATTTCTCAAACTAATAAAAGGGAACCTGCAAATGATCAGAAAGTTAAAGTTATATGATTTCTAATAACCATTTCTAGTTCATTAGCCACGTATTTGTTATGAAGATTGGTTTCTCGAATAAAATCTAGTTCATACGTTTTTCAACCTCGTATGACATTCACAATTACAAACCATAAGTTTATAACTTCCCATTGAAATGCAGATGTTACCCATCAAAAGTTTACCCAAGATTACCATAATATCAACATAACATAAATCACACCATCAGTTCATCACAAATTACATAAGTTTCAAACAATTAGGATGATAATGAAAGTTTAGCTCATAATGAGCTTGAACATAACAACAAACAACATAGAAGATAGATATGAAATTATCGGTGAAATGGAACAATCAAACCGGTGATCCATAATGGATGATGTTTAGACAATCCTGAGCTTCTTCCAAGTGTTGTATGCACCATCTGAGCCTCCCAAGGGTCTTCAAGTCTTGATTCACGAGAGAAATCAGCAGGGTAACCCTCCACCAAAAGCGCCCCCAAATGATGGACTTAGGCCTCTATTTATAGGCTTCTGGAGTGTTTAAGCATGGCTTCGTGCTAGTACAATGCTTACGAAAATTGGTCTTCGTACGTGCAGAGTGTGTCGGGCACGACCTCGTGACTGATGGGGCACGGCCCCGTGATTGGGGTGGTTCACGCCCCCGTTACTCAAGGGGCATGGCCTCATGACTACTTTTGGGAGATAGTTTTTTTTGTCCTGTCAGATGTCCAATCACAAGTGTGCTAATTTAAGCACGGGGGCATGTTTCAGGCGGGTCATGGGGGCGTGCTTAATGTGGCTTGGCCCCATGCTTGGTTTTTTTCGAATTCTTGCTAAGTATGCTTCTTTTGTCCATCTTGACCTTTTGAACACCTGGAAACACAATTTAATATTTTTAAGTTCATTTTAATCACTTTAAGAAATATGTTTAGGAATAATTGATGTGCTTTTGATAGACTTTGTATGTATATTTTAGAGCACATCAGACACAAACTCGAATTTTACGGGATAAATTGAAACTTGAAACATTTGAAATGGGAAACGAGAAGGATTTGGTTGCGAGATTAGATATGAGATTAACTATGAAACTTTCCAAGGATTTGTGACGTGTATGATACCAGGTGCAAGGCCGTCCCCCGAGAATCCTTAGACATTATTGGGCTCAAGACGAGTAGCAAAAGATAGGCCCCTATAACATAGAGTCCGACGAGTAGCAAAAAATAGACCCCTATAACATGGAGTCCCCTTGTTTGAGGATTAAATGGGTTAAAATTAAGTAAATGGAGTGTGCTAAACTAATCCAAAAGTTAATAGATTTTAAGGCTTAATAAGCTAAAATAATTAAATTGTTTTTGATACTGATATGTAGTTTTTTTTTATATATACATATATATGTAATGTATTTTTTTTTTAAATTATGGACATCCCGAGGAGATCGGGCTCTAAGAGGTCACCCACTCCACCCCCCTTAGGGCCACCCTTGACCAGGTGTATTCGTCAGATTACTTGATCACATCACGCTTTATAAGATTTGAACCTATAATTTTTGACTAGGTATATATTATTTTATCATTAGAATATATCTTTTAAGAAATATTAATAATTCTATAATAATAATAATAATAAAAACAAGAGAGCTAAAGATACGGAGCTTAGGTGTTCTCGTCGTTACGGGTGCAAACGAGCCGAGTCGATCCCGAGCTCGTAAAGGCTCGAGCTCGGCTCGTGATGACTTAGGAGAGCTCGAGCTCAGCTCGTTTTGAGCTTTCGAGCTCAGCTCGTTTCGAGCTTTATTTTTAAAACTCGAGTTCGGCTCAGGTTCGGCTCGTTTATTTATTTAAATATTATTTTAGTATATTTTATATATTTATAATTATGTATTGATATATAACATTATACATATTATTTAATTGTTTTTTTTATCATAACTTTATATATAATATATTATTTATATAATAATTTAATAAATTAAATAAAAATATATAAATAAAAATCCCCGTTTAGGCTCCTGAGCCGGCTCGAGCATGATACGTGAAGCTCGGGCTAGGGGTCGATAATTAAATGAGCTTTTTTTCAAGCTCGAGCTCCGTTTGTTTCGAGCTTTTTATCGATCTGATATCGAGTGACTCGCGAACAGCTCGACTCGTTTGCACCCCTACTTGCAATCTCGTGTAGTCGTGTGTGCAAACTATTTGCATACTGTTAGTATATATTGGAAAATTACATTAAACAAGAGAGTTCCATTAGTGCATGACTTAACATTACTTGTGTTACCTTGGATTTGATAATATGATGATTGTTTGGTTGACAAAATAAAATTTTTATATCGTAGTGTACAATATCAATAAATGAACTTGATAACATGAAAAAACTATAATGATTTATGATTCATGCTTCTTGATACACTAGGTTTATAAGACAATTAATATTAAATGAATAAAACATACTGTAAATCATATATTTATATATCACATTAATTAAACGGCCTCTCACGGATCTCCAAGACTCCAAGTTGCCATTCTTTTGGGAATCGTGGACCACTTGGATATTGGTGCCAATTTACCCAGGTCCAAGGAATGTTTTTAGTTTGTGTATGCAAGTGTAAAGATATAAAAATATTAAGTTTTTAAAATCTAAAGTGCAAGAAGAATTAAAATGTTGACACATGCTTTTTATTATTATCAAGATTTGGCTGAGTACAAAATTAGTAATTTTCTCCCCTATCAAGCTTCACTTTTTTTCAAACTACCGTAATTTTTACATACAGTATATTTATTTAAAATTATTATATCATAAAAATAAGCACTTTTTATCTTGAAATACGTATAGTGTTGAGGTCATTGTGTAATTTCGTCAAATTATTGGTTAATATTCTGAATTGATGAGGATTACACACTAACTTGATAAAAGTACACAATAAATTGAAAACGTAAAAAGTTTTATAGTTTTCAGTGTTATTCGAAAATCATGATTTTATAAGAAATACAATGCATAACACAATTGTCAGCATTAGACATGATGATTGGCATTAGACACAATGGAAAACACAATGACCGGCACTAGACACAATGATCAGCATTAGACGAGTTGCTTGACGAGGATTACACGATAACCTGATTATGATTACAAATGAATAGGAAACGTAAAAAATATTACATTTTCATCATTGTGTTATTTAAAAATTATTATTTAATAAAACATAATAGAAAATACAATGATTAGCATTAGACATAATGATCTGACCAATATTTTATAATAACATGATATTACTCAATGATCTGCCAATATTACACAATAAGTCGAAATAAAGTGAAAAATATCCATTTTTATATCAATATTATAGGCATTTTTAAAGATAAAAAAACACTTGTTTTATAGTATAATTTAAAAAAAGTTAGTATTTTATGTAAAAGTTATGAACGTTTAAAAATGAAAATTGACACTTAAACATGTGGCTAAGATTAAAATACATTTGATATATCATTTGAAGTTTTAGTTATGTACTATTATACCATTGAATTGTCTTAACACTTGAGTATAAGATCTGATGGTTAAGAATTCTTATCTTCATTCTTTATTTTTTTATTTTTTTATAACAACTCCATCTTATTATTATGGATATTAATAAATGCAAATCAACATATGCAAATATTGAAACTTTATTAAAATAATATTATTAGATTCAAAAATTATGTCTTCACACTTAATTTATTAATTACACCAGTGTACAATATATTGATTACTTTGTTGGATAATAAACTTTGAACTGTGTAGATTATCAACGGTAAACTGAAACTGTTTTAGAGCATGAGTGTTAATCGTGACTTTGCGTTTTTGTTTAACTTTTAAGGTAACTTTTTAAAAAATTTGCCGTGTAACTTTTAATTTTTATTTTGAAGTTATTTATACTATTTAAATGAATAAAAATGACCAATACCCAACTTCATTTTTATCAAATAAAATCATTTTTGTTGTCTCCATGCGACCATGCCTGGTATGGCAAGTTACTGTAAGTATACAACAGGTATAAAACTTGTCTTTATCAATTTGTGGCAGATATTTTTCCATCTTCAATGAGACTTTTCCATCTTCAATGAGACTGCACATGGAGAAGATGGGTGATACATGTATAGGTGCATGATATACACAAACGATAAACATACATACTTCTATATTATATAATAAAGTCTTCTATATAAAGTCTTTAAGAGTTTAAGGGAGCAAAATTTTTATGAATTTAACTACTTTTAATATCTTATACACATGTTTCATTTAATTGTTAATTTTGAAACCAACTTCCTCAAATTTTTAAATAACAATAATTTTTTAATATGTTAAATATTTATTTTATAAAAATTACATCATAATAACAAGTATTTGGTTTTCTAAAGTTTGAGCATGATATTATTACATTAGTGATGTAACATGATATAAAAGTTAGTTACATCACATTATTACATTAGTTGTGTAACATGATGTAATTGTTAGTTACACTAGGCCGTAGGGGTATTTTGGGCATTGCATAATTGTCTCTTTTTGCAACTTCTTATTTCATGCTAATAGTAATTGAATAAATCCTACGAAAAGGTTCAAACAAAAAAACTTTAAACTAAAAAATGTAAAAAGTAATATCAACTATCTATCTTCTTAATCAATGATTGAGATCATTTTGTAAAAAATAAAATTTGTGAGGGTTTTTTTTTACTTTTTAAAAGTTCCTCTATTTTTAAAAACATTCATAACTTTTATATACAATTTTTTTTTAATAAAAACTACAACATAAAAACAAGCGTTTTTATCTTTAAAATGAGTACATTTTTGTTATATAAAATTTTAATATATATTTTTTTATATTTTTAAGCTCATATGCCTTTTAGTGTAGTTCATTTTGTCTTTTTGTTAGTTATTGTATCTTTTTTTTAAATTATTGTGTTTTTTTAAATGATAAATTTTAAAAAAGTATAATGATGGAATAACATCATTGTGTATCTCTAGTATGTAAATAATAATAATAAATTAACAACTAATTAATTTAATACATTAAAACAATGACAAAATAACACAATGTTTTATTGTGTTATTTTAACGTCATTGTGTAATCTTAAACACTATGACTTTTGAAAAATACATTAGTGAAATAAAATAATTGTATACTTCTAATTGTAAACACAATGATAGATAACAAAAAGTTTATATAGTGTATAAAAATAATGAAAAAACAACAACACATTGTGTTATTTTTAACACTATGAGTTTTGATAAATACATTGATGAAAGTATATTATTGTGCACTTCTAATTGTAAAACACAATGATAGATAACAAGTTTGTATAATATATAGAAAGAATGACAATAATAACACAAAATGATTTAAAACGTAAAATACAATTATGAATACATATAACAAATGATGTAAAATATATGATACAATGAACATATATGACACAATAAGCTGATCTATTCAACACAATTACCAAAATGTCCTCTTATTTAAAACAATATAATAACACGTGCTAAACCCATAATTATTCTTAGACTTTTTAGATTAATTGAATACCCTTTTTACTATAACCCAACCATAATTCCTAAATGATCTCTAACTAAAAATGATACACATCTTAAGCATTTATTCATTGGATTAACTTATCTTCTTCCACCATTATCATTTTTATCTTTTCTTTTCACTGGTGTCATTTTCACTTACCCAACTTCAATAACCAAGAACAAACACATGAGAATATCTATCTTATACTGTTTGGTTTAAATCATCTATAACAAGATTTTAGGATAATTATAATTTTCTTTGATTTTAATAGTTTGTTTTGTAATTTAGATAACAATCAAACTCATGTTATTATTCAAGAATGTGCTAACATGGATCAAGATCGATCATATGGCGCATTTCAGTTATTTATAATCTCAAAATGTTCAATGTATGATATTTATTAACAGTTTTGTTTTTCTATTAAAAAAGCAATGCAATTGTAATGAATGACTTAAACCACGGATGATTCAATTGTGATGTTTTATTTCTGTGTATTGTAGTTTTTTTATTCTATTAAGCGCTACTTTTCTTTATTCATACTATTTTTGACATTATGACGTCAATCTTAACCTCTGGTTCAATTAAGTATTGTTTTTGGGTGATGAAACTATGAAGATTTCATTGACTTACATAAAAACAATGTAATACTCATTTTCTTATTAACTTAGTGTTGTTATGTCTTATAAGACTATTAAAATATAATTTTTTTTAATGATGGTCGAACTAAAGATGATGCAAATATAACAACACTACACATACACTTATTAGCACAATGAAATGATAAAATTAATGTAGAAAAATAAACCCTAATGAATAACAAATATAACAGCACAGTATCTGAAGAGTACCAAGGAATATTTCACAAATAGGGCTTATTTATTATCATCGGAACCGAGGTTGGTGTTCCCATTTGGGTCTGGTTTTCACCATCTCCTCCTGCGTTCTATTTCGTGCCCTTTAATAGGAAAAGAGATGTCAACAAGAAGTTAGTTACCTTAAATATGGAATCATTCCTTTAAAGACCCCTATATACCCATGATCACACGTCTTAGGGACGAAGGAAAAAAGGGTTGATATGTCAAGCAAAACTTTTATGAATTGAAGTAACATATAGTCCCTCGCTTATTTTGGAAACAATGATCTTATATTATTTTCTTCCAGTGAGTTTTGGTACTTTTTATCGACGCCATTCGTGGTTTGAACAAACTATAACAGTTTATCATTGTGAACAAATCCGACGCAGAAATTGAAACACTATAAAGAAATGAACAAAGGAAGTGAAGAAGTGGAAATAAAAATGAGGAAGAGGCACCACTAGCAACAACTATGAAACGATCCCCGCTAATCAATGTCTTAGCTTCAACAAAGTTGCTAGGATTAGAAGTGCAACAACCGAACAACTAAACTTTATTATTTAGTAAATATTGCATCATGTTTTCTCTAACGAGATTTTAAGTGAGATATAACAAGCTTTTTAAGAACACCATTTAATAAATAAAAAAGTTTAACAAAACACTATATTGATTTGTTTTACAACCAACGAAAACGATTTTATTACTTCCAAAGACAAAAACCTACAACAACCAGCCACCATAACTAGGAAAAAGATACACCCTGCCTTCTTAGAAATTGTACTTAGAAAAATTAAAAATTCGCAATCCTTTCAATCAATGGTACTTACGTTTGACCAGAAGAAAATCCACGAAATGAGAGAAAAGAAATGCAGGAATTTTTTTTCTCATTTGTAGACCTGAATGAGCATAAACAAAATTCTAAAAATAATTAGAAAAATACATTTGGTATTATACATAGGAAAATTATATATATATATATACATATTACAAAGGGTTCTATAGGAAATTACAAGTTTGTAAAGCAAACAAAGTACAAGTTATATTGTACGTTACATACAAATACAAGTGATATATCTAGGTCACTCATATCTTACTTTCTACTAATTTATTATATTTTGGGAGCTATATAGCTGTCATTTTATGTACAATCAATTAGCACCTAACTTTTAATTAAAATAAAAAAGTAATTTTTTAAACATAGTTTTAACTCTATTGTAATGTTTATTTCATAAATTAGATAAGATATAAACATAAGACAGGTTTTATGTTCAATAATTTTTCTCTCTAACTAATATTTAAAAAGAAACGTAAGAATTAAAACCTATAAAACAAAATTAAACAAAACTTTAAAGTTAATATAACAAGGAAGGTTAATGTGGAAAAAATTAGATTATATCGGTGGGAAACCAACGACACTTTCAAATGAGATAGTATACCATTACCTTTTCTTATACATATTTTTCATATATAACTTTTAAAATACAACATTTCTATAAAACTTCACATATACATTTGGGATGCCTTTATTTTAAAAGATTGTAACACTTTATTCTTTTACTACGTTTCGATATGAGTTTATTCAAAACGAACTCATGTCAATGCTCAACCATTCATCACATACATAACACTTTCTAGAAAACAAATTTTTACAAAAAAAGAATTACCAACTTTTTTTCGATGATAGTCTAACAAAACACAAACTACGTTTTACAACTGTGTTTTAATACTCGTACATATCTATGTGATATATCAATATTGCTGCTTTTTGTATATACGTAATATCCTTCAGGGTGTTCTAAACAACATGAATTCATCCACCAAAACAATACGATTGGATAACCCACACAACAAAAAGAACAAAGAAAAGCCGAAACGACGTGGCAGCCTTACTGCAAATTCATCGTCTTTTTGAACTGAACCAACCCAAACCACCGCCTCACCGCATTGAGTACGTATCAAGTCACCACTCATCGTCGAACACACGTGGCTCCTCAACAGTTGAAACGTGTCATCACCCTAAACATTCCATCTGCCACGTGTACCCTCCACCGCCACCCTATCTTCAATTCTTCCATCCTTTTGCCTGTATAAATCATTTATCATCTTAATAATAAATTCTTTAACCATAGTTAACTTGTGATATAACACGTAAGTACTATTCTCATACACAAAGTCACACTTCACTTGAGGAGAAATCTCGATCGTACACTTACATTTCTGTTTATCATCATCATCATCATGTCTTTTAAACTTGATAAAACCGCGGTGATGACAATGGTCATTACGTTGTTGTTGCTAGTCATTGTAGCTACGAGTGATGAAAATAATATCAAGTACGATGACGCTAAGGCGAAGACGGTGAAGGCGGGAAACGAAGCGGTCGAGGCCGGTAAAGAAGCCAAAGAGTCTTCGGAATCGTGGGCTGGATGGGCCAAAGATAAAATCTCCGAGGGCTTAGGCCTCCGTACAGAGGAAGCTAAAGATGCAACCATTGATTCCGCCAAAGACAAGATTACTGGTTCGTCTCTTAATTACCTGTGAAAGTTGTATCGGAACATTTAGAGCATTCACAATCCGTCCCCGTACTCATACTCATAATTACACTAAAAAATCATAATTTTTTCTTTTTATTTTCAATTAAATAATATTTTTTCTTACTTTTACCGTTACATTTTCTCTTTTTTTTTTTTTTTTTTTTACTCACAATTATTTTCAATAGTATTAAAAATTTTATGGGGTTGTATTGGATTTTATTAAATTTTCAACATCTTTCAGACATACAATTACATAAAAATAAGAAACGGCGTGTGAATATTTTCAACATCTTTCATTCGCAATCATCTTTTAGGATATAAGGCATCCAATTACATAAAAATAAGTAACAGAAGGTGAATGCTTAATCCGTGTTATTTTATCTAACATTTTTTCACTTCTTCATTCATAATTATTTTCAATAATATTAAAAATTTTATGTGATTGTCAACATCTTTTACTCACAATCATCTCTTATGATAATAAAAATAAAAAACAAACTGTAAATACTTGTATTACTTTATCCAATAGTTATTTTCTCTCTTTTTTCAATAATAGTTATTTTCAATAATATTAAAAATTTTATAAGGTTGTCAACATCTTTCATTCATAATCATCTTTCATGACTTTCACCCACAATCATCCCTATGATCATAGGGCATCCAATTACGTAAAAATAAGAAAGAGACGGTGAATACTTAATTCGTGTTACTTCATCCTGAACAAAGTAATTGTTGTTACGTTAGCTGTTAATGATGAGAAATTTTATTGTGAACGGATAGGAGCCGGAGAATACGCTTCGGATAAAACAGAGGAAATGAAGGAATATGCGGGTGGAAAAACTGGAGAGTTGAAGGACAAAGTTTCCCAGACCATGGAATCCGCCAAGGAGACGACATACGATAAGTCGCAGAGGGCGAAAGAAGGCGCCGAATCCGTAAAAGATGCGACCTACGAGAAGTCGAAGAACGCTGCAGAATCCATGAAAGAGAAGGCGGAAAGTGCGAAAGAAGGCGCCGAATGGATTAAAGATGCGGCCTACGAGAAGTCGAAGAATGCTGCAGAATCCATGAAGGAGAGGGCGGAAAGCGCGAAAGAAGGCGCAGAATCGATGGCGGAGAGAGCGAAGGAGAAGGCGTGGGAGGCGGCAGAGCACGCGAAGGAGAAGGCCAAGCGCGGGTACGAAGCGACAAAGCAGAAGGCAGGGGAGAGTATAGAATCAGCGAAAGAGGCATTGGGGAACAAGTATGAAGAGGCTGCAGAGCCACACAGGCAGAAAGCTAGGGACTTTAAGGAAGATGTGATACTTGGTGGTCGATCTCACGACGAGGAGCTTTAAGCTTTAAGCTTTAAGCTTTAAGCTTTAAGCTTTATATATGAAGAATGACACAGTTATGAATGATGTTGGTGTTGGTTGTTGTATCTTTCAGTTAACAAAGAGTAATTTGAGTGAGACATCTGGGATGGATGTGTACAGTGGTACTTTGATGTTTTGTGTAATGATAAATGGACTGCATTATCTTGTTTTGTAATTTAGTTAAACTTCTGCTGTTGTCTCGGTTTTTCTGAAGGTAAATACACATGAGTACACCTTTTAATGGCGACGTAATTTTCCATCAGGATCTATTAGCATATCGGGTGTTTGGAGATGCTGTTTGGTCCTAACCTGTATGCTAATGAGAGTTGAGGTTCTCATCCGAAATCATTAAAAAGAAAAAGGAACTTGATTAATGTATGAAGTTGCCCAAAATCATAAAATAAAAAAAAAGGAACTTATAATACAATTACAAAATATCTGCTCTAATAGGGAAGGGTTTTATTTCCGATTATGCGATTAATTAATATATGAAGTTGCCCATAATCGAAAAAGAACTTATAATACAATTACAAAATATCGTGAAGAGTGCTGCTATTGTTTGTTAACTTGTCTATCTATATCTATAATATTATATTATACATATTAAAATGATAAAATGGTAATTTTTATTAAAAATATAAAACACATATATAACATTTTAAACATAATGTATAATTGTTTTATGTAATAGTTTTACTTTTTACCTCATTTAATTAACTTCTTTTAGGTATTGTATTATTTAATGCATATTATTAATACATTATTTAATAATATGATAATTATCTAATTCACTTATTAAAATTTTTTATTTATAATAATATAAATTGATATTTTCATAACTAAATACTATTTAAATTAAGTATTATGATAGTAGGAAATTGATTAAGATTTTAAAACACTTTAGTGACAATATGGTATATTTATCTATTAAATTTATATACCTTGATATTTTTATATTTACTAATTATATTTTTATAACTAAATACTATTTGAATTACGTATTATTTTATTTAAATATTTAAGTATATAACTTATATATATCTTCATATTTATAATAATTATAATACTAATAATTTTTAGGGGCATATTATGAGTTTAATAATTTTAATATTTATATATATCTTTTATAATAAAAGTGAAAGGAGGATGATAATTTTACATATGGATTAAGACACTCATATGAATAGTCATGCTTAAATTTCAAAAGTAACCATTTTATTCCATTTATGGTCTTACAATAAAGTTTAACATATGATGCTTATAATACAAATGCTAAAACATATACACGTGTTCAAACAAAACCGTCATTTACTTTCAATGATGTTCATTCATTGTGATTGAGCACTAATCCCTCTTCCTCTTTCCTTTGTCGGTTGTTAACAGCTCAATAACAATCAAGATGGTAATTTGTGGTGACAATTTCTCCATTAACTTTCTCCGGTCTATGCAAATCATCACCGAAAGCTGCATCCGATGATCATAAAACTTTAAACTACATTCATAAAACGAAACCTCCTACCTTAAAATATAGGTAATAAGTGATTTCCGACCACAAATACCACCCATGTTTTGACTAATCTTGTTGGGATAATATAGTTGTCTTAAAGACTTTTGTAATATACGTAATTGTTTTCTTTCATTCAATTTTTTCAATAATTATATTTTGATTTTTTATTTACGTATAACGTACTGAGCCGATACTAACTAAAATCAAATTCCCAAAAAATCGCGAACAGCCGTACCGCTGCAACGCGTGGGCATTTCCACTAGTAGTTAAAAACGTATCAAACAAATTTTTACACGATGAGCAAGAGGATATTTGACAAAAATATTGTAACAAACTTATTTATAACTTTTCATAATGTTGGGGGTACCAACACAAATCATTACTAAAAAGATAACCGTATTGTGATAGAATGATAAAGAAGAGCTCCTTAGCCGTTTATCTCCAAGTTGTAGCTTGCACGAAAACTCCCCTCGGCCACGGCTCAATATAGAATGACGACAAAGGCCAACCACAACCTAATATGGTAAGCCTAACCCGCGGCTCGACAGGATAACTTCCCAAAACTAGTCATGACTCATAACCTACTACTTTTAACTTAGTCTCAAAAACCTATCGACATGTTGAGATTAAGTGTGAAGTCATGAATGACAAGATGCGCCTACCTTGAATGGAAGAGGAAGATGATTTCTCAGCCGTAGCTGACACTAGAAGACAACCCTAAGTTGCGACTCGGTATGGGAAGAAAAAACAATCGATTCCCAACACTTGAAACTTTAGAGAAATAAACAAAAAGAAGCAAAAAGCTTAATCAGTAAGAAAGAAGTTCATTAGTCATTAGTTAAACATTGTCAGGTCAAAAGGAGACAATGGACTAAAGACAAAGTCCTCAGATAGAAAACGACATCACCGAGAAGGAAATGCCAATAGAAGCTAACGGTGAAGTCAACTATCATGATAATATGTATTAATGCCATATAGAAGTGAAAATTACCAAAATGATCAATTGACCAAATCGAATTACTAAAATAACCGGTCAAAATTGAAGTTTACGGAAAAAAACAACCAACCGCAGCCCGCCACGTGTCATCCCTCGCTGACGTGGCGAGGGATTATGGGAATCCCTCGCCCAAAACAGCGTTCCCGGCGAGGATTCCACATAATCCCTCGCCCACGTGTGCCCCTCGCTGACGTGTCTTTGATCCCTCGCTGAGTCAGCGAGGGATTATGGGAATCCCTCGCCCGAATTTACAAAAATACCCCCCCTCGCCCATAATTAAAAAATTATATATATTTATTTTTTAACCAAAAAAAATCGAAATTTCTAATTATTTATTATTTTTAAATACTTAAAAGTTTAATTTAATTTTATTTTTCCCTATATAATACCTTTTATGTTAACAATGTTTACATTCTTAGCAACCTTCTTCTTACTTTTTTCTTAAAATTCTCTGAATCTTTATAAAATGTCAGTTAATATCATACTATGCAGTGGTGGTAAATGCCATTTTGTAAACGGTGTTGAAGAGTATCTACCATTAAAAGGTAAATGTCTTAGACATGTTCTTAGTTTATCTAGCAATATAACATATGATGAATTAAAGGATATTATTTCTTCAAAAGTGAGAATTCAAAATTATATACGGTTATCGTATAAAATGTCTACCTATACTCATTTTATTGATATATCTGATGATAAAGATTTATTGTATTTTATGAATGTTGTTCTTAATGGTCAAACGAAATTTTTACATTATTCGTCAGTGAAGAATCCGCTGTTGGTAGTAGCTCTGCTGTCCACGAAAAAAAATTGAATTTTACAAACTGAAAAGTTTATTTATGATTTAAACGATATTCCTGTGGATGGCGAGAGTTATAGTGATGTTAAGCAAGAATGATTATGAAAACGAAAAAAATCAAGATTTTTATGAAAAAGAGAATCCGCCTCCATATCATTTCGAGTATAAAGTTCATGAAGATATGTTTTTTTCACAACCGGAGTCATTAGTGGATCCTACAAATAATCCACTCAAAACTACTAGCTCTGGGTTGTCAACTATTTCTGAAGGTGATTGTTTCAACAACAAAGAAGAATTACAACTGAAATTGGGTACGATGTGTCTAACCCAATGTTTTGAGTATAAAGTGGTTAAACCATCAAAAAGTAGATTTGAGGCGTCATGTCGTAACGATGGTTGTGATTGGTGTATCCGTGCGCACTGTTTTAAAAATACAAGCATATTTCAAGTTAGATACTTCAAATCAGTACATACTTGTTCAAGAACACAAACTTATCCCAATATTCGTCAAGCAAACAAAAAAGTATTGGGTCATATCATCAAAGACCAATTAAAAGATAGCGATCGAATTTACCGGGGTAAAGAAATTATGAACGATATTAAAGAGAGATTCAAAATTAGCATATCGTACGCTCAAGCATGGCGAGGCAAGGCTTACGCGCTTGAACTTTTAAAAGGATTTCCAGAAGAATCGTTTTTGCATCTTCCTATTTACTGCTACAACTTGAAGAAAGCAAACCCGGGTACGGTCACTGACATTGCTGTAGATGAAATGGGACGTTTTGAAATGTTATTTGTCGCGATCGGTGCAGCGGTAAGTAATTTTTTGAGTATGTTTTTTAATCATATTTGAATAATACTAACATTATTTATTTATTTAGATTCGAAGTTTTGTGCAATTCTTACGGCCTTTAATTGTGATTGATGTGGCACATTTAAAGGGAGAGTTTTTAGGCACCATGTTTTTGGCAGTAGGTATGGATGGAAACAATCATATTTACCAGTTGCATACGGTGTTGGTAATACAGAGAGCGGAGAGTTTTGGAAATGGTTTTTAACAAAACTTAAAGATTGTATTGGTGATAATCCAAATTTGGCAATTATATCTGATAGAGCTGCCTCAATTGATATGACAATTAGAACTGTGTTTCCACATGCATATCACGGGTTATGTTGTCGTCATTTGATGGTAAATTTGCACTTGAAGTCAATGAAAGGAAAAAATTACGAGTCATTGTGGTGGCAACCTGTAAAGCTTATAGAGTTTCTGATTTTGAAGAACGATTTTATAGACTCACCGCTGTACTTCCACGCGTTCAAAATACTTTACTCAATGTCGGGTTTGAAAAATGGGCAAGAGCACACTGTTCAGGAAGTCGTTATAATATCATGACGTCTAATAACGCTGAGTCCATCAATGCTTTGTCACGACATACTAGAAAACTACCAATTATTGGGCTTGTTGAATTTTTTCGAGAATATCTACAAAAATGGTATTTTAATCGTAGACAGATAGCAGGTAATATTTTTATAGAAAACTACCATATAACCTTTTAAGTTTTTTAAAAATATTGACATATTAATTTTTGTAGGTGATTTGCCGCACTGTCTTACAAAATGGGCAGAAAATAAAATAACAAGAAGAATTGCAAAAAGTGCGACATGGACAGTGACCGGAATCGATGATCACACATTTGAGGTTGAAGATGGAGGCAAAAAAGGTTTGGTTGATTTGTGGAGTAGAACATGTAGTTGTAGACATTGGGAACTATCTGTCACACCCCAACCTTAACGGCGGAAACGTCGAGATGTGAGGGTTAAGATTGTTCATTCCACACCACGCTAATTAAGAATGACAATATTATTAAAGCTCAATATTCAAGATATACATTTAAGAAATAGAATAAGTTTCAAAACATAGGAATTTCAACGTCCAATGATAACAAATGTATTTTTATTTTATTCTAGGTCCAGTCCTAGATGTGACATTGTCTTCATAACAAGCTAAGCACTAACATTTCCTGAAACATGTTAAAAATAAAAGGTCAACATAATGTTGGTGAGTTTTTCATAGTTTTCATACATAAATATATATAAAAGATGGCAATTCATGTCATAGGTTATTGAATAAAGTAATTAGGGATGGATGAACATATGTAACAATCAAACCTTGACAGATTACAAGATTACAAGATTAAACGATTAGCTAAGTGTACTTGGATTAACCAAGTAGGCTTGTCAGGCCCATAGATCTATGACGTCGCCAGGCTAGCAAAAGTTAATGATTGTACATATATTAGTCATCACATGGTAATTACTAAAGTCTAACTAACCATGACAAATAAGATGAATTATCCAAGTGTTTACAAGATTCAAACGAGTTTACAAGTGCAATTATCATAAAGTTTACATGTTTCACCCCAAAGTGTGAAAATATATAAAAGGGGTATAGAAAAACTCACATGGATAAAAAGGAAGACAAATAATAAGTCTTGTATATATTGCCGAGGATTTGTTAAGTTCAACCTAAATGACGATGCATTAAGTTAATCATGATGGTTATGATATTAATGGTATTCAGGAATCCGCGGTTTAGCTTTGTGGTCTTGGGTGACAATTGTAACAATATTATTTGTAAATCATTTAACCATGATTTTAGTTTATAAGATAAATACCATTTATAATTGATTTAATATTTAAATGTTTAAAATAAGAATTTTAGTGAGTAAAACCATTTGTAAGCGTTAAACTTTCTTTATCCAAGTATTATTATTTACTATTTAAAATAGTAAATTTATAGAAAAATAATTCTTTCAAACCCAAAAGATATACATTTTAAATATATACATATATATATTTATATAATTAGATTTGTAAATACATTTTGTAAAAATAAAAATTTTATTAACTTTAAATTCTTGAAAAAAGAATAAAGGAGATTTATAATAATCATAATTGGTATTTTGAAGATTAAAGATTTATTAATTGAATTTCTAGAAATTTAATAGAAAATAATTTTTATTTAATTTCTGAGTAAAATGATTTTTATATAACTAGAAATAATATTTAAATATTTTCTGTAAATAAAACAATCAATAAAAATACTTTTTAAAAAGAATTGCAGGGGATCGGGTTCGAACCCGGGACCCCTGCCTCACCACACCATGACTTAACCACCGGGCCACAGCCATTTTTGTGTTGTGAAACAGGAATTAATTGTTAAAACCTATTACCCAGAAATTCCCCAAATTTACCAAGAACCCTAGAAAGAACATCGATCAAATTGAACACCAATTCGGTTTTGATAATGAAATTATTCATGGGGCTTTTGTTTCTCATGTAAAAACGAATCAAAGCCCCAATCTAATTACCTGTTATAGCTTGAAGTTCAATAGAATGCAACAGAGGTACAAGTCGACGGTTCTTGATTTGGGAATTTCAACTTGTGTGTGTTTTTGGTGAAATTGTTGTTTCAAATAGTGAAAAGAAAAGATCGGGAGCATTAGCTCTCTGTTTTATAGTGTCAATTCGATCGATTATGTTCCCAACGGCTATGGGACTAATCTCGGGAGTTTCAGGTTGGATTAAATGGGTTAAATGTTATTCCAGGTGAAATTAATCACTCTAATGGCTGCGAAATGATTACACAAACGTTCATGCTCGTTTAATTTCAATTATAGTAAGCTTTAATGTAATAACGGTTTTGAATCTTCAATGGGTTTCGGTTTTGGTTGAGAGGGATGAACCGACGCCTACAATTTGAATTAATTACATAGTGGGGTTCGAAACGGATACCTAATCGTGATGGGGTTTTCAATTCGGTTAAAATTGATGCATTTCGGGCATTTGGGGGTGGCCGGAGTGTTGGCCGGAGTCGGCCGGGTGTCTTGGCCGGAAATACGGGGATGGGGGGTTGGGTTTAATGAAAATTACCTTTTGGTCCCTGCGGTTTAAGAATTTACAAAATCAACTCAAAGTTTAAGTTTTGTATTTTATCAGAATTACAGTTTTAGTCCCTGTGGTTTTAATTTTATTATTTTATGCCCAAATATTTAATTACAAGTTTTAAAATATTTAACTCATTTTGTTTTTTATTCATTTTCAAGTTGTAACACTTATTAAGATTATTTACTACTATTAGTATTATTATTGTTATTATTTTTATTATTAACATTAACATTTTCTTTCATGATTATTATTATTATTATTATTATTATTATTATTATTATTATTATTATTATTATTATTATTATTATTATTATTATTATTATTATTATTATTAGTTATTTATTTATCTAATTGCATCTAAATTACAAGGATACCACTAGTTACACATATGTCCTCGTATTTGCATTAATAACAAAGCAAACCCTTACAAATGATAAGACGTTAATCACACGTTAAATAAAAATACGAGAGGTTACAGTCTCCCAAACTTTAAGGAATTTCGTCCCGAAATTAAAGACAAGGCTAAACAAAAAGATAGGGTTATTTCTTCTTCATGTAATCCTCGCGTTCCCAAGTGAACTCAGCTCCACGTTTGTTTTCCCAACGGACTTTGACTATCGGTGTGGTAGATGTACGGGTCTTCTTTAACGTTCGATCCATGATCTCGACAGGCTTCTCAACGAAATGTAACGACTCGTCTATTTGGATTTCCTCCAAAGGAACATGCAAATTTTCATCAGCCAGGCATTTTCTCAGGTTTGAGACATGGAAGACAGGATGAACCCCGCTAAGTTCGGAAGGTAGTTCCAGTTTGTAAGCCACTTTCCCAATTCTTTTCAGAATATTGAAAGGTCCTACAAAACATGGGGCTAACTTACCCTTCTTCCCAAAGCGAACAACACCATTCCATGGAGAGACCTTAAGAAGAACCATGTCGCCGACTTGAAATTCCAACGGTTTTCGTCTTTTATCGGCATAACTCTTTTGACGACTCCTAGCCACCTCCAGGTTATTTCGAATTTTGGAGACTTTATCGGTCGTTTCTTGAATAAGTTCAGGACCAGTAATGAAGTTCTCACCTATATTGGTCCAACAGATCGGAGAACGACATTTACGACCATATAAAGCCTCGAATGGTGCCATCTTGATACTCGAGTGATAACTATTGTTATACGAAAATTCCGCTAAAGGCAGATGCGTATCCTAGTCGCCACCAAAATCAAGGACACAAAGACGCAGTAAGTCCTCAAGGATTGTTCGCTCGGTTTGACCGTCCGTTTGAGGATGGTAAGCCATGCTTAAATCCAATTGAGTACCCAAGAGTTCTTGCATGGAAGACCAGAAGTGTGAAGTGAATCGAGCATCACGATCGGAGATAATATGCAATGGCACACCATGACGACTCACAATTTCATCGATGTAGATACGAGCCAATCTTGAAACCTTGTAGGTGTCTCGTATTGGTATGAAATGTGCCGTTTTGGTCAAACGGTCAACAATTACCCATATACTATCATGGCCACGAGGGGTACGTGGTAACTTGGTTATAAAATCCATGGATATGTGTTCCCATTTCCACATAGGGATTTCAGGTTGTTCAAGTAAACCACTAGGCCGTTGATGTTCAGCTTTGACTCTTGCATATGAGGCACTTGGAAACAGAAGACGCGATATCTTTCTTCATTCCTGGCCACCAATATTGGCCACGTAGATCCATATACATCTTATCGGATCCAGGATGAATAGAATATCGGGTTTGATGAGCTTCGTTCATAATGAAGTGACGGAGATTATCGCGATTCGGGATCCAAAGTCGATTCAAGAAATACCACATGCCATTCGGTTTTGTCTCCAATTGTGATCGAACGTTATATGTTAGATCTTCATCTTTCCCTTCCTTGGTTAACGCCGCTTGTTGAGCCTCGCGGATGCAAAACTCGAGATCACTATCAATCCTTATGTTTTGAAGCATGATAGTGGCCTCGTTAACATCCACATGAATCTCGGTTTCAAATTCTCCTAACGTGTCAAACCATTGTCTTCGATCCTGGATTTCTTGAAGCGAGACAGTCTTGTTGTGGATCTTACGACTCAGCGCGTCAGCTACAACATTCGCCTTTCCAGGATGATAGCGAATGTCACAGTCGTAGTCGCTAATTAGTTCAACCCAACGTCTTTGTCTCATGTTGAGATCCTTTTGATTAAACACGTGTTGAAGGCTCTTATGATCGGTGTAGACTATGCATTGCGTTCCATAGAGATAATGTCGCCAAATCTTCAAAGCAAATACTACGGCACCAAGTTCGAGATCATGAGTTGTGTAGTTTACTTCATGAACCTTCAATTGTCTCGACGCGTAAGCTATGACCTTACCTCATTGCATGAGAACGCAACCAAGACCTTGACTAGACGCGTCGTAATATACAGTGAAGTCATCGTTTCCATCGGGAAGGGTTAGGATAGGAGCATTACACAGTTTGTGTTTCAACGTCTCGAACACATCTTCTTGCTCGGGCCCCCACTCAAAAAGTCTATTCTTTTGAGTTAGCGCCGTAAGTGGTTTCGCAATCTTCGAAAAGTTTGCAATGAACCTACGGTAATAACCCGCTAAACCCAGAAAAGAACGAACCTCGGTTGGGGTCGTGGGAACACACCAATTCTTCACGGCTTCTGTCTTTGCAGGATCAACGTGAATTCCTTGGCTATTCACCACATGTCCTAAGAATTGGACTTCTTCAAGCCAAAATTCGCACTTGGAGAACTTGGCATATATTGTTCCTTCTTTAAAAGATCGAGGACTTGACGTAGGTGCGACTCGTGATCGGTCTTTGTCTTGGAATAGATGAGAATGTCATCAATAAACCCGATCATGAATTTATCCAAATACGGTTTACATACCCGGTTCATGAGATCCATAAAGACAGCAGGTGCATTAGTCAAGCCAAAAGGCATAACCATGAACTCATAATGTCCATATCGAGTACGAAACGCGATCTTTGGAATATCATTGTCGTGAACACGTAATTGATGATATCCAGAACGTAGATCGATCTTCGAGAATTGTGTAGCTCCTTGAAGTTGATCGAAGAGATCATCAATTCGAGGAAGAGGATATCGGTTCTTGATAGTGAGCTTGTTGAGTTCCCGGTAGTTGATGCACATACGGAAAGAACCATCTTTCTTCTTTACAAATAGCACGGGTGCACCCCATGGTGAAGAGCTAGGTCGAATGAAACCCTTATCGGTCAACTCTTGCAGTTGACTAGCTAGTTCTTGCATTTCAGACGGTACAAGACGATAAGGCGACTTAGCCACGGGATTTGCACCAGGAATCAGGTCGATTTTGAACTCAACTTCTCGTAAAGGAGGTAACCCACTAAGATCCTCGAGAAAAACCTCGGGATAATCCCGCACGACAGGTATATCCTTAGTTCTTTACCCTTGGCTTTCGTGTTGACTACGTAAGCCATGAAAACTACGTAGTTTTTACTTAAGCACTTGCGGGCCTTGATACAAGACATGAGTTTGAGTCTTTGGGATGATCTCTCCCCAAAAACTTTTAAGGTATCACCCGATGGTAAAGGAATTCGAATGCACTTCTCAAAGCATATAATTTCCGCGTGTTGCTTCGCTAACCAATCCATGCCAATAATAACGTCGAAGCTCCCCAGTTGCATAGGAATAAGGTCGATGAGAAAGTCGTGCTCGTTAAGACTTAAGGTGCAATCGTGTATCACGACGCCGACTTCGACAGACTTGCCATCGGCTACTTCGACCGTAAAAGATCTCTCTAAATTAGAACGCGGCTTGGAAAGAATAGGCTCAAACTCTAAAGACACGAAACTCTTATCCGCACCTGAATCAAACAGTACAGAAGCGTAACGACTATTTACAAGATACATACCTGCTCAAATAATAACCTATTATTGGCATAATGAACGCAGGTAGTGATTTTACAGGACAAAAGAACAATTAAAAGAAATTAATGACGTACCATTCACCACGTCGTTGTTGGCTTGAGCTTGGTTGGCATTGATGTTGAATGCCCTTCCACGAGCCTGTGGCACATTTCCCGCATTACGAGGACATTATGGACGGAAATGTCCAGGTTCGCCACAGTTGTAGCAGACTCGATTGGCAACCAACGCAACATTATTCGGGGCACGAAGACAGGTAGCCACCAGATGCCCATACTTCCCGCACAACGAGCAAACTCGACAAGGAGTGTTACTCGCGTGATGGTACTTGCAAGTATTGCACATCGGGTACGGTCCAGTATAAGCCCTCGCCACGGGGGCTTGATTTGCAACGACAGCTTGCCTTTGAGGGGCATTTGGTGCTGTCACCGCATAATTACGAGCCAGTGTGAACTTACGCTTCTTGCCTTTGAAAGACGAGGGAGTCACCTTCACAGTAGTCTTGGCACCTTTCACCGTCAAAGTACCAGCTCTAATATGGTTTTCAGTGAGCTGGGCGGTGATATTAATCGCCTCCTCCAAAGTTGTGGGCCTACTACCCACCACGGCATCTTGAATTTGAGGTGGTACCCCTTAATAAACTTCTCGATGTTGCGGGGAACGGTATCCACCATGTGGGGTAGGAGCATGCTCAACTCATGATACCGGGTGGAATAAGCCAAATGATTCCCGCTATCCTGTTTGAGGTTCCAGAATTCCTCCTCCAGCTTTTGCAATTCACTCCTCGGGCAGAACTTTTGGATCATTATGTCCTTAAATTCTTCCCAAGGCAACGCCAAGGCAACTTCAGTACCTTGGTTCCTCTTCTCACTATTCCACCACATGAGTGACCGTTGTTGAAGGACACTTGCAGCATATCGGACTTTGAGTTCATCGGGACATTCGCTGACGATAAACATATTTTCCATACTTTCGAACCACTCGAGAAGTCCAGTGGCTCCTTCCTTTCCACTAAAGCTAGTGGGTTTGCACGAGTGGAAGTGCTTGAATGTGCATGTGCGACTATTCCCACCTTGGTTGTTGCTATTTTCCCCTTGACCATTGTTGTCACCACCACCATTGTTTCCATTGGCGTTGTTGATGTTGTTGGCCATTAGGGTGCTGCTAAGTTCAGCAATCATCGTTGGAAGTACAGCGGCCATTTGCCGGGCGATCATTGCAGCGAGTTTGCAGTCGGAGGTAGCACGTTTTCCATGATGGCGAGACATTCTATAAGATAGATATAAAGAAAATATTAGTATTCGGAGATAAACCAGTTCAAGGTAAACAGGAATATTTAGATAATTTATATACAGCCAGGATGGTTCCATTTGGTATCACATAGCTAATAGGAACATGAACACGTCGAGGTGACTTAATCCTAATTTCCTCGGGAAGATGTGTATGTTGACCATAATTTAGCACTCATCCCAGAAATCCCCAGGTAAGCATAACAGGTCTCGTAATGAGATTTATACGAAATGCTTGCCTTAGCCCGAGAGTCTTTTGCCAGGAGATTCAGAATACAGGTGTTTATGTGTCACACACTCCCCTAAGGCTATTAGAATTAAAACCTCGATGAGTTTTCAAGATTTAGTCATATCATCTAAGGAATTTTCCCACTCGATAAGACGTGTAGATTTCCACATGTAGTCGAGAATAAGGTTTAGAAAGGATTAGGCGCGGTAAAACGTAGAGGCATAAGAAGAGGATTAGAAAGTTGGGGTTTACAAGGTGCAAGGCATAATCCTAAGGCACTATTTTCTAAATATAAACAAATAGCACATAAGGAATTAATCATGCATCATGTGATAGGCATATAAGCATACTTACAAGATCATAGCAAATGTCAAGTAAAGGGTCCCTAGTTTAACTATAGTCTAGGCCACCATTTCTAATAACCTAAATCCCTATAGTTATGGGCTCTGATACCAGTCTGTCACACCCTAACCTTAACGGCGGAAACGTCGAGATGTGAGGGTTAAGATTGTTCATGCCACACAACGCTAATTAAGAATGACAATATTATTAAAGCTCAATATTCAAGACATTCATTTAAGAAATAGAATAAGTTTCAAAACATAGAAATTTCAACGTCCAATGATAACAAATGTATTTTTATTATTCTAGGTCCAGTCCTAGATGTGACATTGTCTTCATAGCAAGCTAAGCATTAACATTTCCTGAAACATGTTAAAAATAAAAGGTCAACATAATGTTGGTGAGTTTTCCATAGTTTTCATACATAAATATATATAAAAGATGGCAAATCATGTCATAGGTTATTGAATAAAGTAATTAGGGATGGATGAACAAATGTAACAATCAAACCTTGACAGATTACAAGATTACAGGAATAAACGATTAGCTAAGTGTACTTGGATTAACCAAGTAGGTTTGTCAGGCCCATAGATCTATGACGTCGCCAGGCTAGCAAAAGTTAATGATTGTACATATATTAGTCATCACATGGTAATTACTAAAGTCTAACTAACCATGACAAATAAGATGAATTACCCAAGTGTTTACAAGATTCAAACGAGTTTACAAGTGCAATTATCATTAAGTTAACATGTTTCACCCCAAAGTATGAAAATATATAAAAGGGGTATAGAAAAACTCACATGGATAATAAGAAAGACAAATAATAAGTCTTGTATATATTGCCGAGGATTTGTTAAGTTCAACCTAAATGACGATGCATGAAGTTAATCATGATGGTTATGATATTAATGGTATTCGAGAATCCGCGGTTTAGCTTTGTGGTCTTGGGTGACAATTGTAACAATATTATTTGTAAATCATTTAACCATGATTTTAGTTTATAAGATAAATACTATTTATAATTGATTTAATATTTAAATGTTTAAAATAAGAATTTTAGTGAGTAAAACCATTTGTAAGCGTTAAACTTTCTTTATCCAAGTATTATTATTTACTATTTAAAATAGTAAATTTATAGAAAAATAGTTCTTTTAAACCCAAAAGATAAACATTTTAAATATGTACATATATATATTTATATAATTAGATTTGTAAATACATTTTGTAAAAATGAAAATTTTATTAACTTTAAATTCTTGAAAAAAGAATAAAGGAGATTTATAATAATCATAATTGGTATTTTGAAGATTAAAGATTTATTAATTGAATTTCTAGAAATTTAATAGAAATTAATTTTTATTTAATTTCTGAGTAAAATGATTTTTATATAACTAGAAACAATATTTAAATATTTTCTGTAAATAAAACAATCAATAAAAATACTTTTTAAAAAGAATTGCAGGGGATCGGGTTCGAACCAGGGACCCCTGCCTCACCACACCATGACTTAACCACCGGGCCACAGCCATTTTTGTGTTGTAAAACAAGAATTAATTGTTAAAACCTATTACCCAGAAATTCCCCAAATTTACCAAGAACCCTAGAAAGAACATCGATCAAATTGAACACCAATTCGGTTTTGATAATGAAATTATTCATGGGGCTTTTGTTTCTCATGTAAAAACGAATCAAAGCCCCAATCTAATTACCTGTTATATCTTGAAGTTCAATAGAATGCAACAGAGGTACAAGTTGACGGTTCTTGATTTGGGAATTTCAACTTGTGTGTGTTTTTGGTGAAATTGTTGTTTCAGATAGTGAAAAGAAAAGGTCGGGAGCATTAGCTCTCTGTTTTATAGTGTCAATTCGATCGATTATGTTCCCAACGGCTATAGGGTTAATCTCGGGAGTTTCAGGTTGGATTAAATGGGTTAAATGTTATTCCAGGTGAACTTAATCACTCTAATGGCTGCGAAATGATTACACAAACGTTCATGCTCGTTTAATTTCAATTATAGTAAGCTTTAATGTAATAACGGTTTTGAATCTTCAATGGGTTTCGGTTTTGGTTGAGAGGGATGAACCGACGCCTACAATTTGAATTAATTACATAGTGGGGTTCGAAACGGATACCTAATCGTGATGGGGTTTTCAATTCGGTTAAAATTGATGCATTTCGGGCATTTTGGGGGTGGCCGGAGTGTTGGCCGGAGTCGGCCGGGTGTCTTGGCCGGAAATACGGGGATGGGGGGTTGGGTTTAATGAAAATTACCTTTTGGTCCCTGCGGTTTAAGAATTTACAAAATCAACTCAAAGTTTAAGTTTTGTATTTTATCAGAATTACAGTTTTAGTCCCTGTGGTTTTAATTTTATTATTTTATGCCCAAACATTTAATTACAAGTTTTAAAATATTTAACTCATTTTGTTTTTTATTCATTTTCAAGTTGTAACACTTATTAAGATTATTTACTACTATTAGTATTATTATTATTATTATTTTTATTATTAACATTAACATTTTCTTTCATGATGATTATTATTATTATTATTATTAGTTATTTATTTATCTAATTGCATCTAAATTACAAGGATACCACAAGTTACACATATGTCCTCGTATTTGCATTAATAACAAAGCAAACCCTTACAAGAGATAACGACGTTAATCACACGTTAAATAAAAATACGAGAGGTTACACTATCTGGCTTACCTTGTGTTCATGCGATTGCTGTTTCAAGGTTTTTAAATATAATTAAATTAGTTAAATCAGACTAAAAAACAACAAAAACAAGTCTTTAAAAATAATGCTTACGTCTGCTTCAAGCCAACCATTTGTCTCTCTAATTACTAGTAAATCTCCCAAAAATGATGACATGTGATCTTGATTTCCAGTAAGAGAAGTAGTAAAATGATCACCACTAATAAATAATTCTAATACATTTTTTTGATCGGCCTTTTTATTTTTTTCGTTTTTATATACAAAAACGGTGAACTAACAGCAGCCGATGGTTTAATTTCGCGTTTTTCTTTTCTTAACGCTATTGGAACCGTCTGTTAGAAAAAAATAAAAATATTATGTAATGAATTAATTCATATTGAAAAATATATGACAAACTAATTAAGTAATACTTTTTCTTTACTACGCGTCCCAGAAACAGGAGACGGTAATATCTTCTCCATACTCGCAGAAAAAGGAGTTCCGAACATTTGAGGTGGAGAATTTACAAACTGATTAGTATTAAACTAAAACAAATAAAATTATAAAAAGTTAGGTTTAAATATTATATATATAAATTAATAACTAATAAATTATGAAATTTAATGTATACTTACTTTTTCTACATTTTCTTCAAACGCACCGTTTTGAGTATACGTTCCTGCTTTATCTTTTTTAAAATAATTATCCTATAAAAAATTAATCTAACATTTTTTGAATAATATATGTATGAAAAATAATAAAAATTAATATGAGGGATAATTACCAGTAATCTATGAACTATTTCCTCTATGTTTTTTGGGTCACAAAAGTGAGTTTTATTGTTTTTTTCTGGCGCCTCTGAATTAAATATATTTACGTGAGACCCCTTTACATTTTGCCCAACAAAACATTCATCAACTTGTGACACGTTATTTACGTCAGGGTCACCATATTCAAATATTATTTCTTCTTGATCAGGTGGAATTTCACCCCAATAAAAACAGCTTTTTTGGTATGATTGTAGAGACTGATCAAACGGGGTTGAAACAATATTTGACGGTAGATAGGGACCCTGAAATTATTTAAAAAATTATTATTAAAGTAATAAAATAATATTACTGTAACTTATTGAAAACAATAAATTACCTCTCCTGAATTGTTTAAAATAGATAATGCTTGCTCCCACGTAATTAAACTCATACGAGGGCAATCAATGCCTCTTGGCACTTACCCACGTCGTTTGGCAAAACTATTCATTATTGGAAACACTTCAAAAATCCAAATCTATAACAATAAAATAATTTATTTAAATATATAATAAAAAATAATTAATATACTAAAAAATATTTAATTTAATTAAAAATTACCTTAAATGCCCAAACAAATCATTTGATGCCGTATCTTAACTTTTTCTTTCGTCTTTCTCGTTCATTTTTATAAAGAGCATTATAGATATGAGGGTATGTGTGATTCCAAATATATGTATCCCACGAAAATTCATTTCATGCCCCTAAATCATTAATTAAATCTAAAAGTTGAGTGGTTAATTTTTTTTTACCTTCTAATCCCATAAAACCTTGTTGAACAAGTAATAATAAACAAACTTTTGCTACGGTTGTATCATCTAATAGGTGTAACCTGTTCTCAAAAACGTCTCTTAAGTCATCTAACGTAGGTTTTATTATTCCATATTTGTGAAAAACGATATCAATAAAATTTGTATTCGTACGAATAATTTGACGAGTCATATCTCCAAATTCAAACCTGGTAATAATATAAAATTCTTTCCGCCCAAATTGGAGGTTTTGTCCATTAATTAAAAAGTTGATACCGTTCTCTGGATTTTCGGTATGAACTTGTGTTTGTAATATCAAATGAATAAGTCATGCATCATTGCTAAAGCAGTCATATAGTAACCATTTTGCAAAACATGTGCTGTTAAACATAATAAGTTGATCAGGATTGTCTTTTAATTTATTATAAATCTGTTTTGCAACTTTTATATTACATCTAATAGTAATACTATTGAATGCATACAAACCCTACATAAAAATAATAAACTTCAATATAAACAATAAAAAATAAAAAGAACTGTAAAAATAGAATGTAATAAATAAAAACTAACCTCGTGCTCCATCACCACGATTTTATAAAATTAGAAGATTTTCTAAACAATTTTAAAACAATTTTCTTATAAATTTTTAAAAATTTCGGACTTCCCCACATCATGGTCCCCCACACCTCTTTTTATACTCCTCGTCCGCATTTAAAAGTCTCTCGCCTCGAAAAACGGTCCCTCGCTGACATGGCGAGGGCGGTGTCACATCCCTCGCCGACGTTGACCCTCCCCTCGCCCAGTAATACGTGCGTTTCTGTCATGGTGTGTCACATCCCTAGCCTCGTTTCTGTCGTCCCTCGCCTAGAAATACTCCCGTCGCTGACATGGCGAGGGAGTTGTCAAATCTCTCGCCTGGATCTATGTGCCCTCGCTGACGTGGGCGAGGGAGTTGTCAAATCCCTCGTCTGGATCTACGTGCCACTCACTGTTATGTTGTTTTTTTTAATACGTAATTTACACGTGGACGAGATAATTATACATGGGCGAGGGAACATTAATCCACGTGGGCGAGAGTTTATGAGTTTTCCTCGCCATCGGCGAGGGTCAAAGTCAAATGTCCTTTTTCGTATTTTTAATGGTCAATGGTTATTTTGTTAATTTGAGTTGGTCAATTGGTTATTTTCGTAGTTTTCCGCATATAGAAACCCTTTGCAATAATACAAGGATAAAACTATTTGATCAAAAGAGTTCAGTCCGGGTCATTGACCACAGATTACTCAAAATAAACTTTAATCCAAAGACCCATTTCTACAAACCCTATAAATACCATCCTTTAAAGACCATACATAAAATCACTCTTCACTCCAAACCTCATGAACCTTCAGCTCAACTTCTCATATTCATGATTTTTATTCTAACTATTATACACTCGTGCTTATATTTGATATATTTTACACACCTAGTGACTTGAGAGTCAAAAATCAAAATGCCCTCAGAGCTTAAGCTCCAAAGCCCTCTAACAAGTTTCTTGTGGTTACAGCTTAAACACACAAGAAGAGGAGAATGAGATTGCATCACCAATAAATAAGATCTGAATTGGATGAGTCTACTTCGACTCGCCTCTGAGCGAGAAATTTGAAGCAACACATACATTTAGTTTCTTTTTTTAAACAATCCGAACACGATAGTAGAATATAACCTTTTGTTATTAAAGTTAAATATTTTGTGCCAATTCTCTAATTTTGTTTATTTAATACTTATTGGTAGAATCAATGCAACATTTTCTTGTATTCAAAAGAAAAATAATTATTATCTCGAAAAAGCTAACTTTTTCTCAATATTATAAGCATATTATACATCATAAAAAGAAAAAGAAATCGAAGCCACGGCAAGTCGGTCACAATTATTGAATGATTTTTTTCTTATGAACAACTATTGAAAGTGATAATATAGTAGACTCAGGTTGTTAACCATATTAACAATTGGTGAAATACATAAGTTGTTGAACCCTTATTTAAATGGGTTAGAGAACAATAAAATTAATTGATATAATTAATATGGTAGACGTGTAAATGAAAACTAGTCTAGCGTACAATTAGAAAAAAACTCATTTAGATTTGATAAATCTAACTAGCGTTACTAAAATTCAATCATCCTTGGATGTTTATTGAAACAAAATATAAGGGTGGAAGGGATGCTCATATCACACACCACATACCCATCAACCACATACCCATCAATCATATATTGTCATGTCACACACACTACACCACACCATTTTGGTAGGAGTGTTCCAAATAGAATATCTAAAATTCTGATATCCGAATTTTGGATACTGAATTTCACTATCCGAATACGTATCCGAATTTTCGGATATTCGAATTGCGGATATCCGAAATTTCGGATATTCGAATCGCGGATATCCGAAATTTCGGATATGCATTCGGATATCCGAACTGATATCTGAATTCTAAAAAGAATACGTATTATTTAATATTTTTTTATAAAAAAATTGTATTTTTTATTAAAAAGAATTCGGATATCCGAAGTCTTTATAAAAAAATTTGATATTTCTAACTAAAATATATTATTTAATAATTTTTAGAAAAATATTTCCGATAATTCGATTTCCGAAAATCCTCAAAATGTATCCAAATCCGAATCCAAATCCGAATCCGAATTTGAAATTTTTGATATTTAGGATTCAGCTTCAGAGTCAGATATTTTTGAACACCTTTACATTTTGGGGGTCTGGAAAAAATTACATTATAAAAACAAATAAATTACAAATTAAAATTAAAAACTACATCAAAATAAAAAATACATAAAAATAAAAGATTTAGTAATATTAAAATATTAAAATTAAAAATCTACAAGTCAAACTCCCAACCATATATCCATGCAATGCTTTGTACTCCTTAATGGCCTCATTTAACGTTGCCTTGCTCGAAAAAGACTCACCCACTATTTTGCTTTTGCGTCTCGGGCTAGCCGGTGAGGCATTCTCGTTGAAGTCGGTGAGGAGGTAGGGTGGGAGCCAATGGCTCTATTTTTGAATGTTGGGAACGATCACAATGGCATGGGGGATGGTGTAGTTATGACGTGTATTGGAGGGGAGAAGCAGCGTGGGGGACCGTCGATGGTGTTGCTGCATAGCGTGCCGCCCCTAGCCGTGAGGTTGCGGCGGTCCCCCACCCACCCACCAAATCCATGATATCGTTTCATTTCTATCTTTCTTATTTACCTTCGTATGAATTCAATTTGTGATTGAGTAGAATTTTCCCATTGCAATTTTTATGAAGACTATTCAATTGTTTTCGTTTTCAAGATAATATGTTATTTATTTTTAATTTTTACGATTAATAGTGTATTATTGTTATTGGTTTTTGTATTGAATTGATCCGCTAACCTCATCGACGTAAATAATGATGCTTTAAAGGGGCTAGAAGATGAAGACGACGATGACGAAGATGAGTCGAAAATGAAGACAAGGACGACGGTGAAGATTTTGTTAATGAAAATGATGATGGTGACGTAAAGACTTCTGGTTTTTTTATCTTTTTGAAAACTACGATAATGATGAATATAATGTCGTTAATGAAGTTTCGCTCATAACCTTATTTAAGTTTATTCTTGATGTAATATGATGGCTTTGATTATGCAGGTACATTTGAAACTTTTGAAAATTACGAAGCTTACCACTTACATATTTATGTACATAATTACATATATGTAAATCTATACATAAACATGCTTACATATAAATAACATATATGTAAATTTGTCTACATATACACATATGACATCTTTAATCTTTTAATATTTATCTTCATACTCTAATAAAATAGTAACTAAGAGGATATATGACAACGCTACATTTCTCCTCACTAATCTCTCATATTAAATGATTACATTAATTACTAATAATATTATTTAATTTTTTTAGATTTAAAATGGTTTTTTAAGAATTAAAAAAGAGATATTTTTAATAATGTTTTTTTCTAAAGAAAAAAAATTTTATAATTTTTTTTTAAAACTTCAAACTTTTAAAAAAAAAAAAATATTTTAAAATTTGTGTTCTTAAAAAGTAAAATTTTTATAAACCAAAAATAACTAAACTTAGGAGTTATAATAAGAAATTTTTAAAAAATGATATTTTTATAACAGTTTATATTGAAACAAAAGGTTTAATATTTTTTAGATAAAAGCAAGAAATGTTTAAAAAGAAAAATTAAAAAGTTAATATCATTGTTCTATTATTTATAATATTTATTTAAACTTAATTTTAATCATATGTTATCTTAGAATTTTATAATTAATAAATTTTGTTTTTTAAATTTTTAATTCATTTAATATGTGAGTTTACTAAAACTAGTTATGTAAATATAAATCACAATTATATGAATCAATTAATATTAGTATTTGTTTTCGGTGCAGATTTGGTAAATTTGATTCCATATACATATGTTTGATTTAGAAGCATTCACACTAGTTTTCATATACTTAGAGCATTCACAACCCATTCCCTATTTTTATCTATATTATTACATTAAAAATTACTATTTTTTATACTTTTTTTTTCAATTAAATAATATTTTTTATATCTTTATAATTATTTTTTCTCTCTCTTCCACTCACAACCACTTAAAATACATTTAAAACATATAGGGTTTTGAACAGTGTTTCCCAAAAATACACATTGAACAATAAAATTTTCATATCATTTATTCACAATCACTTATAACCATACCATATAATATAGGGAATACAATCACATAAATTTAAGGAATGGGCTATCAATGCTCTTAGAGCATTGACATCCCACCTTCTGTATATTTGTGAGTGTGTTCTCTATATTATAGAGAATGATTTTAGTTTGTTGCGAGTGAAGGATAGAGAAAATATTACTTTTCATCTATTTATTTGATAAAACACTATTCATCTCTATAAATTTTTAATTATTTTTTGAAAGTGATTGTGAGTAGAGGAGAGAGAAAAGATAATGCTAAATGTATTAAAAAATATTATTTATTTAAAAAGTAAAGAGAAAAAATTATGATTTTAATGAAATTACAGAAATAAATATGAAGAATAAGATGTGAATGCACTTATACTCATGTTTACATTAAAAATATTATTTTTTTATTTTTTAATTAAATAATATGTTTTATATATTTATAATTATCCTTTTTTTATCTTTCACTCACTATTACTTTTAAAAATATTAAAAAATTTATAAAAATTATATCGTGTTTCTCAATGTATAAACAATCACAGTACACACATAAAATTTTAATTTCAACCACTCACATTCAAATTCATAATACAAGTCACTCGCTAAAGTAAAAATATAAACTACTAGGAATGCTCTAACCCAAATAACAAAAAGAATAAATAAACGAGTAAGTACAAACGACGTCGCAGCCATACTGCAACTTGATCATCTTTTCGAACAAACTTATATATCTCCTTTCAGAACCCAACCAAAGTACCAAACCACCGCCTCACCGCATTTTCGTCTTCTTTTCCGGCTATGCTGCCGGAATTTACAGACAAACCACTGTCATCACCACCGTAAACCACCATCACCACCACCGTAAACCACCAAGCTCCACAATGTCACCACCTAAACACACCACCAGCAACCACTCTTCACCTCGAGACTTCAAACATCGAGTACTCATCTGCCTCCACAAACTCTCCGACCGAGATACTCACTCCGCTGCCGCCACCGAGCTCGAATCCATCGCCAAATCCCTAACTCACGACTCAATTCCTCCGTTCCTCTCATCAATCTCCGGCACCGACGCCTCCGACAAGTCTCCGGTACGCAAACAATGCGTTCGTTTAATCTCCACTTTATCTGAAGCTCACGGCGACGTATTATCACCATACTTATCGAAACTCATCTCCGCCGTGGTCCGTCGGCTCCGTGATCCCGACACCGCGGTCCGTACCTCCTGCTTTGCTGCAACCGCCTCTATTGCTTCTCACATCACCAAACCTCCGTTTACGTCGGTGGCGAAACCGTTCGTTGACGCGTTGGTGACGGAACAGGATCTGAATTCTCAGATCGGTGCGGCTTTGTGTGTCGCTGCGGTTATCAATGGCGCACCGGATCCAGATAGGGCTTATTTAAGGAGGTTGTTATCGAGAATCGAGAAGTTGTTGAGGAGCGATGGATTTAGGGCTAAAGCGGCGTTGTTGACGGTTGTAGCGAGTGTGTTTAGCGTCGGTGCTGCTTCTAATGCGGTGATTGTGAGGAATTTGGTGAAGATTACAACGGAGTTTGTGGTTAGAAGCGAGGATTGGTCGGTGAGGAAGGCGGCAGCGGTGGTGTTGCAGAAGCTGGCGGTTGTGGAGGCGGATTTGTTGCCGGAGTTTAAGACTTCGTGTTTGAAAACATTTGAATCGAAGAGATTTGATAAGGTATGATGTACGATCGATGAATTGAGTAGTTGACTTCTCAGTTGTAATGGTGTGTGTTTACATGAAGATTTTGATTCAATTTGTAGGTGAAAAGTGTAAGGGAGACGATGAACCAGATGGTTGAAGCATGGAATGCAATTCCAGATGCGCCGGAGGAGGTATCGCCACCACCGGAATCACATTCGTCTAAAGGTATGAAGATTTGAAGGTTGCTTGTATCTGTGATTTTAATTTTACAATGCATAATCGAAAGTCGAAACAGAACAATTGAAATCTAACTGTAGATGATTTGAACAGGTTTTGATTCATAAGTTAATAAATCTCCCAGTTTTTACTTTGTAATGTGTATGATTTTGGGTGTTCTTGATGATTTCTGATGTGATTACTGTGATATGCAGGAGAATCTGATATACAAAATCAACCTAGAACGCCTCATATAACGAACACGCGATTTGTCACAAGGAGTTCACTTGAAACTAGCTGCAGGAAAGCTGGTCCAGCAATGTTCTGTAAGCTGGATCGCAAGAAGCCGAATGATCAGAAACTCAACACTGCAGATGTTCATGCCAAACAAATACACATGAAACATGAAAGAAAACGAGTACTTTTTGGTGAAATTTCTGATGAAAAGATGCATGATACTCAATGTGATGAAGATAGATCAACTTCTAGAGTTGCAGGAAGCAATGTCAGTTTGAATATCAACTCGATTCAACAAGATGCTGAGGACTTATCTTTGATCCGCAATCAGCTTCTTCAAATCGAGACCCAACAGTCCAATCTATTTGATCTCCTCGAGGTAATTCGAAAGTAATCTGCTGTAATTAAGTTCACTTTTAATTTGAGAATGTTATTAACAAAATCTATTGCAATTAGTTGATATTGTTATACTTAAAATTACAACTTTTGAAGACAGACTTGTGACATTTCTGTTGTATCCTAAATTGTAGAAATTTATCGGGAACTCACTGAGCGGGATGCAGTCACTGGAGTCTCGTGTGCGTGGTGTAGAGTCAACACTCGATGAGATCTCATTTGACTTGGCAAAGTCAACCCGACCGGTATCAAATCCCGAACAAACCTTGTGTTGCAAGTTACCAGGTGCAGAGCTTCTTAGCTCTAAACTCTGGAAGAAACCCGAAATCCAACAGTCAAACATTCGGTTTTCTTCAACCCCATCCGCCAAGAACAAGGATCTTGAACCCACTGGATTGCATCTCAATGGCGGTTGCAGTGGGTTAATCAAGAACCCACTTGCCGAAGCGCGCCAAATGTGATCACTTGACTTAAGTTTAGCATCTGATCAAAGCGCGTTAAATGTGATCACTCGACTTGTGTTTAGTGTAGATTGTGTATATGAAAAGTAGTTCGCGTCAAAATAAGTAGTTTTTAGCATGTAAAAACGGGTTTGGTTGATCTAAAACTTTGTTTTCTTTTTATCTTTTGTTATTTGCGTTAACTAATCAATGTTCTAGAGCTGTAATAATATTTGAACACATTATGAATTTTTTTAGTTTATTATTATTATTATTATTATTATTATTATTATTATTATTATTATTATTATTATTATTATTATTATTATTAGTTTTTTACTTGGATGAAGTAAAAATATTTGACTCTTTCATGATACATGTTTCCTTTTGGTATTGGTAGGTCATTTACAACTTATCTTTATTGATGTCACGTGACGGGATTTTGTCCGTGATCTCACGTGCATGTTATATTGTGTTTGTGAGTGCTTGGTGGACTTTTTCACGTAGTAGTGAAACGGTACAAAGGCTTTTTAAAGTAGATACTTGTAGCTGGCATGACAAATCATTCATGTTATTGCTAATCTCGTGACTTATCATAATAATCTTACTTTGGGAAGAAATTATATTCTCAAAGCCGTTTGCTTATGAATATTCCGTATATTTGCAATGAGTTGTGATTTGTGTTAGTTTCTGCTTTAGAACGTATTTGTTGTCAACAGGTATAACACGCCCCTTAAAGTTAAAAATAAATGATAGAAAATGGTTTCATACGACTCATGGGCAACCTCAGTGAAAAATTGAACTTCCATTACTCTTAGAAGATAGGACTGATAAAATGAGTCTAATCGTGTTAAACAGGCCAGACACGACATGACACGATTGACACATGTACCAAACACGAACATGACCTGTTTAACTAATCGTGTCAGTTACTCAAACACGAACACGAACCTGTCAATATACGGATTACACGAACACAACCCTATAATACAATTAAATATTACTTGTTAAGTAACACAATTGACACGATATGACCTATTTAACACGATTAACATAAAACAAAATAAAAACGCACTTAATACTTAAACCCAATTGTATGATTCATAATAGCCTTAAACTCCAAAAGTACGATCTATAATATCCTTAAGCCAAACCGAAACTTCATTCTATCGTTGATAATAATCGGAAAGTACAAATATAAGCAAAATGTTATTTGAATAGAAGCTTGCAGAAGGTTATTCAAAAACCTTTGAATCAAAACGGAAGTTACAGAAGGGATAATACCTAATTCATCATTGATAATTTTGAATCTAAAATTCTTAATTTTATATATTAAATTATTTAAGCGGATCTAATCATGTCATAAACAAGTTTGGCCGGTTAAACCACTTTGACCCGGTTATAAGTATGTCATAATCACGTCAACCCATTTATAACCATATCCATTTAGCTCAAACCCAAACCCACTTAAATTCATGTCTTGATGTGTCGTTTAAACCAGCGTGCGTTAGAAATGATCATCCTTAAAAATAAAATGAAATGCAAATTTTTAATTCTCCATTAATCAAGAGGTTTTATTTTTATTTTTTAAATTTAAGAGTAGAATCTAGAATTTTTCTAGATGAATTTTAAGATAAGGTTTGAATCCATAATGAAGGCCTCTCTTACCAATCGCCTCAGTTACCCACAAGGTGTTTTATCTAGAAATAGAAGTCAAAATTGTAAAAGAAATATTTAATTGTTTCTGCATGTCCACCCTGTTTAAGATGGGGACCAATTTATCGGATCCTATTCTTTACACCCGCTTAATCAATTACACAAATACGTCGAGTAATTGGTTATTTTTTGTATTGTCATTTTGCAATACAATGCAAAGGGTGAATCTTATTTGAAATCTAACCTACATCATGACCACAAACACATAATAAACCACATGTTTTAGTATGCTATGGCTTTAGCTTTTCTGTGCTCAAAGGGTCAACTAATTATCCAGGCAATTTCAATGACTTGGTTGCTACTAAAAATAGTACAAATATAACACTTAAAAAATATGTTCTTATTTTATAACATTATCGGTTTATATGGTGACATTAGTTTTTGCTAGCTCGTTATTGCTTCTCAAGATTTTAGAAGTTATTTGCGTGCTACTATTAGTATAACATTTCTTTACTGTTGGTTTTATAAATAACAAATGATGATAAAAAAAACAACTAATGATGAAAAATATGATAAAATTTTACGATCATCAATTTTCTTTATATGGGTTGTCGTTACATTGGGTGTTGAAATTTAAAAGCTGCTTTATAGAATCATAAATATTATAAATGGTTATAGTACGAAATAGGATCCCGCAAAAAGATTTACTTTTCTTTCTAGCTGACAAATGAAATGCAATTATCTAACATGTTTAATAACTCCAACAAGCGTGAAAGTCGTTGTTCCTTGCTTTCGAGCCGAAGCCTATGTTTGTTTAGTGAGGTTAGTTCTTTTTATATCTCTTCAGAAAAGTGTGCGTTAGCGAGTTTATTTCCTAATAAAAAAAGTTCTGCCCACAAAGATGATAAAAAATAAAATGATTTCTTCTCTTTAATCAATTAATTTACATGCTCTCTCTAACAAATTTCGTAATCACATGTAGATCAAAGATAACAAATTTCGTCAACACGTGTAGATCAAAGAGTTATAGTAAGCTTACACGTCTGAGATGTTTATAATATATTAATAAGCATATATTTATGGTATCATTTCAAAGATATTCACATAACAATGATATATGTTAGTCTTCCTCTTAGATCTTAGATAAATATACGAATAATTATTCATTTGATTGAGTATGTTTGTTTACTTGCTCATTAAATTGGTTCTCCTGGTTGTTTCAACAACCGTGTACTGTAGTTCTATAAAAAACACTTCCGAGACATGATACACTAACTAGGTTTGAATCTGATCTGAGACTAAATCACGACTATTCAAATTCAAACTTAATAATAATAAACTAAAATAAATCAAAGCTACGTTTAGTTACTAGAATCATCCCAAGAATCGAATACAAATTTCAATATTCGATTTTAGTTCTATTTATATTGAATTAAAAAGCCTTTTAAGTTCACCTATCGGGCTATCGGCATAATCAACATTCAACAATCCGAAGTTTGAAACCCTCACACTCGACTAAATCATCACTCTAAGTCTCTAACCCAAATAATAAAAGCCCAAACGCACCAGCCCAAATAGAATATTGCCCATCATCCTGTTCAATTTAGGGCCAGATTGTTTTAAGAATCATGTGGACTTTTGAGGTAGAGCCACAGACTCATAGTGCATTCAGTAATAGGCTCACGATGATTGGGCCTACTATATTAAATCTGATCAGAAAGATTGGGCTCACAATTTCATTTTGTCTAGAAGACATTTGGGCTCCCGTTACGATTATCACAGTATCACATAGACTTGGGCATAAAAACCGGGTTCGGACCCGACCCGGAACCGGGTACGGGTACGACCCGGTATATGCATACCCGGGTTGGACCCGAAAAAAAACCGTAGGGTTGGAACCGGGTATGATTTTCTAGAATTTCTTAGAACCCGACCCGGACCCGACCCGACCCGACCCGACCCGGAACCGGTTGAACCCGGGTTGTACCCGGTTTCGACCGTTTTTTTTTTTTTTTTTTTAAAAGTGGCAGTTTTTTAACGGCTATATAGCCGTTGGGATCGATTTGTGACCGTTTTTTTGTCACTTTTAGGCTTATAAGTTAGTATAAATAGGTGTGGGTTGATATGGTTTAGTACCCAAGTCTCAAACGCAAAAACATACGCAAAAAACGCAAAAAATACTCTCGTTTACTCTCGCTTTACACGTTCACTCTCTCGTTTTACACTTTCACTCTCTTCAATCTTGATATGGCTCACTCACAATCTTCCGTTGGTCAAGGTTCGTCCAACGCTCCAACCGTCGTTCGTGTTCTTGCACACAATCGTAACATGGATGTTTGGTGCAATTGGGATATGGTTGAGTTGAGTGACGGGTCTGTAAAGGCTCGTTGCAAGTTTTGTGGAGCTTTGCTTGCTAAAGATTCTAACACGACTTTAAACAAACACATTAGCAAGAAGTTTTGTAAGTCGTTGAAAAGTAATCCGGATTCGCAACAAACACAATTGGGTGGAGACGTTGGAATCTTTAATTACGATGTTAATACGGTTCGAGATCGAATGGCGAA